>VDFB02033470.1:0-56138 GCA_007258455.2 Sequoia sempervirens | reverse complement strand
ATACAAGTAATAATAGTTTGGCATTCAGTTTTTGGCTTTATATAGTGTAAATGGGTATGAGTAATCTGGTCCGCGTTCCTTCGGTGATTGAAATCAAACTTTGCAATTTTGGGAGATCATTTATAGGTGTTAGTACACTATATATTCCAAATTGATCAATGGTGCTTGATTAGTTGGCTTATGTTGTGGATTAGGTATAATTCTTGGCTGACCTAATACTTGTTATATGTTGTGGAGTTTAATTGTGGATGTTAATAGGACCTATTTTAGGTCCATTCCGACCTAATTTGAGTGCTACATGGTTGATTTGAGTTGTGCGAAGATGTTTTTTGATTTAAGTATGGAGCCGACAAGGCAATTTTGATTAAATTTTTGAGATACATCTAATTAGGCCGACCTAATTGGTGTATGTGGATGTATTGGGTATATATGCGAGCCATTTTTGAGATGTAGGTGTACATGATATACGAGATGACAAGTGATATGATGTGAACATGTGAATTTATATGTGTGTGATCCAAATATTACCAGAATTGTTGTGAATATTAAGTGATTGTAAAGTATAGCAGTGTTTTGTATTAAGAGTTTCAAAGGAATTGAATTTAGTACAAGGAAGGTGCATTTTGTATTAGTTCACATCCTGCTTGTGTGGCCATTTCTGTTTTGTATCTTTCTGTGGATGTGAGCCCTATTAGACATTGTGTCCTAGCAATGATCCTATGTAATATCTTATAACTAGTTATAATATATTGTGAGCTAATCCTCACTGTGGCTTTTCCCTTTTTGGGTTTTCCACATAAAAATCTCGGTGTTCATGTGTCATGTGATCTTGTGGTTTCTTCATGTTTTCATTCATTAGATTTGTACTGATAATTGGATGGATTATGATTAACTGGTTTAATAAAATACTGATTCACCCCCCCTCTTAGTATTTTAGATGTTCAATAATTGGTATCAGGTTCCTTCTAAGAAGCCTAACAACTTGAGAAAGATCTTGGAGATTGAATGCATGGATGGTAAAGAGTTTTCAAATATTATTGCTGAAAGTGATTGTATGACTGATAAAGAACTCCAAGTTTCTCTTGAAGATCTTGACAGCGTTGAAGGTGGAAACAAAAATCTAAAGGAAAACCTAGAGGAAGCAAATGAATACATCAAAAAATTGAGAGAACAAATCAAGAAATTTAGAGAAAGATATAGAGAAGTCAGTGAATAATTGAAGAAAGAAAATGAAGACATCATTAGACTAAAAGTACAAGTGGAAGAAAAGAAAAGAATTAAGGAATGCCCGAATGTAGTGGTACAAAGTAAGACTGATGAGTGCACAAGACTTGAACAAGAAGTGGTAACTCTAAGATCAGATTTGGAAAAAGAAAGAGTTCATGAGGAAAATTCAAAACAAGCACTATAATGCTTGATGAACTAATTGCAGGACATAAACCATCTAAAGATAAAAGAGGTTTGAGACTTGAGGAAGGAGAAATCTCAAAGACTAATTAGACCCCTAACAAGACTGACAATCAAGAAAAGAATCAAGGCAATGGAAAACGAATCATAAATCAAAGAAGCAATGCTAGAAGACCCCCTATCAAACAACCAAATGCTCAAAGGTACCCATCTTTAAATGGTATTTATTTTTCATGCAATAAATTTTGACATAAGGCAATAAAATGTAGAAGTAGAATGAATCAGTATGTTGGATCCTTCTTTAGACAACGTTTTGCATGCAAGAAATTTGGACATAGAGGTATTGAGTGCAGAAGTAAGATGATGAATAGATATAATGTTGGTAGAATGATTCAATCCTTCAATGGTTACTGTTATACATGTAATGTATTTGGACATAAGGCTAACTAGTGTTGATCAAGATTGAATAGAGGTCAGTTTGGTCAGAAAAGTGTTGTATGCTACAGTTACAACAAACCTGTACACATCTCAAGATTTTGTAGAAGTAAGAATGTAAGGTAGATTAATCCAGAAAAGAGGAATGAACCTATGAAGAAAATTGATCCTACTGAAGTAAAGAAGGAAATGGAGAAAATTTGGAGAAAGAAAGAGAAACTTGATAATAAAGATGAATCAAATGTGTTTGTGCCTCCCTCTTGTGTAGATAATTCCCTTGAAAATTAAACCTAGGCATGGGATTAGGGGAGCAATAATAGGAAAATCTAACAACCCCCTGGAAATATGAGGTGTCAAGGAGTGACATGAAGATATATGGTACAAAATGAAATGCTTAGTCTTTTGAAAAATATTTCGACATAAAATATGCAAATCTAAAGAAATACAGAGTGGTTGAGAGTATATAGTGTATTAGTGAAGGGTTTTATCAGCTTTTTAGAACTTGACGTATTCAATGCAGAATTAGGGAAAATTGGTAAGATATAAAGTGAGTTTCTAAGTCAATTTTAATTACATTTGTGCATTTGAAGAAAGTAGAGTGAATTGAAGGAGATTTGAAGGCGAATTTGGTGCAAAATATCCAAAACCCTAGATCTTGGTGTGCATATAAAAGGTATTTATGGATTTTTGTGCTTTGCGGGTTTGAAATAAAGTTTATTTCATAAGCATTTGAGTTTGAATCGAAACTAAAATGGCTACCTCAACCGTTGTTAACATTTTAGAGAGGCCTATACCAAAATTCAAAAGGTATTCAATGAAAGTATTTGATAATGGCCCCGTCGGTGCTTTCTCAAAGATTTAATATAGGGTTTTACCTATAGAAGATAATAGGGCATACATACATGGGAATTTTGAAGAGTATAATCACCAAAAAATTAAAGATTTATTATCTAATGAGTTGACTAGAGATGATTGCTTGGTGAAACCTAAGTACATTAACCTAGTTAAGAAAAAGCTTGATATCTGGAATTGGTTTCCTAACTACAATAGTGATGTGGATGCTAAGTATGTAAGGTAAGCACTAAGTAGGCTACATGACAAGTTTTTATGGACTGACAGGCCTGGACTAATAAGCAAGGATTTGATCAAGGCAATTACAAGGTTGTGTGATATTGGACTTGTATTAGTTCTTAAATTTGTGAAAAATGAAGTTGTTATGAATCTTACGGGTGCCAGCTTTGATAGGAGAGCTTTGACAACTAAACCTATCATGAATCCTACTGTGAGATATTCCTCTATGATGATAGGACACACTATTTATTTCACAAATAGGAAGAATTCAACTTTTGCAACTGCTATCTGTGTTGCACGTGAAAAGATAGTAAATGGGAAAGACTTTGATTTGTGTGAGTTTCTCTGACAACAACTTCTTGAGAACTTGAAGCAATCTAGAGAAAATAAATATGCATTTAAGTTTTGAACCTTGGTAATGTGTTTGCTATTTTAATTTTTGAAAGAACTTCTTGAAAGAAAAGGTATTGTATGGGACATAAGTAGACCTGTGTGACATCAAATATTGATTATATACACAACTTACATGACTTTAAAGCTCCAGATGATGCTTTGACTGCATTCTTTGCAGTATTTTAGAATAATATGCATGAAAGGGAGAGAATTCCCAACAACCTTGTAGATAAATATGTAAAGGAAATTACTTTCCTTGTTTCAATTGATGAATGTATAATTGAGGCTGTTGAACCAAGAATGGTGTGGATTGATCCCCTTGGGTATGCAGTTTCTGAGAAATAAGTTGAAGGATATGTTGAATTGTTGCTCAAGAGTCCTAAGTACCCCTCTCCACCAAGGCATGGGACATATGAAGAAAAATCATTAGAAGTCCACATGGAACTATCAACACTTGCAAGAAATAAAAGGGTAACAAAACAAGTAAATGAATACTTTATGAAACATGGAATTACAGAAGAAGAAGTAATAAAGTAAAGGGAAATAGCTATGAAAAAAGGCAGTGTAGCAAGTGAGCCCTTAGGACCAAGAAGATTAGGAAGAATAGCTTCCTCCCCTGCCTCTGCATTACCTAAGTCCTTCGGAGCTACTACTACAAGTGGTAAAGGAAAGAAGGTGGAACCTAGTGCTCTGACAATTGAAGAAGTCACTGCACCCTCTAGACCTAGCACAAGGACCAACAAGAGAAATAATGTGCCTTTGGTAGCAACCCCTACTACCTCTAGAAGAAGAAAGAAATAAAAAGAATTCAAGGAAAATAATTTAAGTACTGTGGTTGAAGAAGAAATTGAGCTTGGGTAGGAACATTAAGAACATATTAGAAGGAAAAGAAGAAGTAGTGCTACCACAAGCGGTGAAGATGCCTCACAAGAGGCTAACACTGATTCAAAGAAGCCAAACATTAACATTGTGGACACTTCTGAAGAAGAAGAAATATAAAGAGAAAAATAGGATTTCACTATACATATCCATAAGAAGCTTGAAAAGAAGAAGGAGAAGAAGTCATAAGACGACTCTTCAAAGAAAAAGAAAAAGAAGATAAAAACTCCTTTAGTAAGAGCTCAGACTTCGATGAAATTATATGTTCTAGTTAGTAATATGTTAGAACATGATGATATGTTAGAAGGTACTACAAAAGTGTATGATGAAGTGGATGAAGAATATAAGAAAACAATCATTGAAGCCATCATTCAGTACATTATTATTTTAGAAGCAGACATGAGTAATATTAGGAAGAAGGTCCCTAGTGTTGTGTGGGATGCATTGGTGGAAAAAAGGCATGAACAAATTGAAGCTGAAGATAAGATAAAAACTGATGCCTTAGAGGAAATTGGATCCTCCTTATCTGAGGATGAAAAGGCTACCTTGATGGAGGTGTATTCTAAATAATTTAGGGTTAAAAAAAGGGTCACCATTCTATTGGGACAAGAAAAAGAGTGAGTAGACAAGTTAAAACAAGAAACAACCATAATTGTTAGAGATATATCATAAAAGTTTGGGATGATAACTACTTCATCATCCAATACTACTTAGGAAAAGGAGCATGTTAAAGAAAAGGTCACTGATACAAAGGAAAATATTCCTCTTGTTGCAAATTTTCTCATTTTCAAAGAAGTTTTAGAAGTGAAAGAAGTAAATGAGCATACTGTTGAAGAAAATACATTGTTTAATGATATAGAAAATGTGGTGTCCTCACCACCATTGATAGAAGAAACACATGCTTCCCTAGAGACATATACTCCTTCAAAAGATATAGACAAGACCACTAGTGCTAATGATGAAAACTAGAGTGTAGAGAAGGAAAAATAGAAGAATGATGCTGATAAAGGTGTTGAAGATCACTCTAAGAAACAAAATGAAGACAATCAAAATAAGGATGGAAAAGAAGGACAAGGAGAAAGGGAAGAAAACAATAAGAAATATGATGAGGATAAAAAAAAAAGATAAGAAAAAAGGAAATCTCTTTGGTGAAGAAGAGAAAGAAGAGAATAAAGAAGAGTCTGAGGTTGAGAAGAATGAAGAAGAGTCAAAAAAGACCATGGAGCTACTTGTATGGGAGCGAATTTTCACCCCTTATGCAAATTCCCCTTTTTGTCCTTCTCCACTTTAGAAAACCAAATTCGAAGGCTAAATTCCACATAATCCTATTGCCTTTGTTCCACTTGGTGGTTATTTTGTGTGTCGACAGAGGAATAAATGTTTGGGACATCTGTGCGACATGCAGACATCCGCATAGAGCACTTACGTCGCTAGCAGATTCCTATGTCTAGAGCCTACAAAGGCGTTACACTTCCCATTGGAGGTTGATTTGTAATGCCCCCTTTGACTAACCGACATGAATATGGCCGTTTTCTTTATTCTCTACTTCAAATTCACTATTCATTCTTCCATTTCATCACTTCAAGAAATATTTCTCACAAGATTAAACATTCTAGCATTCACTCCTTGCATTTCCAAGCATTCAAGCAACACTCTTACACTCCATAGCAGCAACAACAACACTTCGTCAACTCCGTAGAGCAAGTGTGGAACCAACACCATTGCAGTAGAGGCTCGAGTCTTCTCATTTTCTCCCTCATTAGCCTTGAGTTCTCTTGGTTGAGGTGGTAAGATTTCTACTCCTCTCCTCTATAATTTGGTGGCTAGCACCCTACTATTTTTGTAGTGCTTTTGTGTTCTTTATTTTCTTTCTTATATATTTCTCCATTATCGCTATCTTGGCTGTTCATGGAGGTGGAAACACCTAAATGGGGGTCTGACTGAGGTAGACCCCTATACATCCACCCAAAAATTTTCCTCTTCATTGTGCGTAGGTGGATGTGCTACTTGAAGTTAGCTGGTGAATGAGTACCTCTATGAGATTATTCTTGCCATCTTAACTCTTGTTTATTTACTTTATCATATTTGTACATATCTTTCCTACTTCATAGCTTTTTTTTGGCCCTTTGGAAGTAATTAGCTAGGCCGTTAGTCCATTTTCTAGTGTTTGACCTTGCCTCTTTAGTCCTCTAATTGTACGAATGCCAACACACTTGAGAGACACCAGCACATTGCGATGTCATCCCAGAACCACGCTTTTGTCCTCAGGCAGAGAGCTTCCCAAGGCACAGTGTTAAGCCTGAAAACTGGCTTGCCTAGCCTTATTCTGTGTTTCAAGTTTGTAAAGTGATTTAAGGACCTAATAGTCCTCATCATTCTCATCCTGCATTTCCTAATACCCTTTTAAGTTGGGGTAAGTTAGGGAAACCTTCTGCTCTTGGCCCTCTGTGACCTGGGGCCTTGAATGTGGTTGGTCCCCCTCTCACATTTTTGGTGAACCTAACATGAACCAACGTCTGCTCATCTGTTGGTGTTGAGGCTTTCCTTTTGTACCCTTTGATCGTTGTGCCCCTGAGTGCTGTGAGAGTTTATGAGCATCAAAACCCAGTCCATGACCTCTGGGTATACTGTTAGGAGAAATATACAACACCTTCCAATGGAAAGGATGAAGGTCACCACAAATTTATCTACAGGCCTTTTGTCTGGTCCCACCATTAGTCTAGCCACACAAGAGCAGTTTTTGAGGGGCGAGATAGGATTCTCTGATGAGACCGAACATGCCCCCACTCCTCCTACATCTCCTACACCATCATCGATGGACGAGTATGAGGATGTTCAAATCCCTTCAGAATATGTCTCTGCCCTTAGCAAAGGGTTGGGCGCCTTAGAAAATCACTTGGAAAGAAACCCAAAAATGGCCAGGGTCACTTGGGTCATTAGTGAGTTGAAGTATATGGTTGGAAAAGATTGGAAATGTGTAGAGCTCCTGGCTAGTCTCAATATTTTGACCAATGTGTGTGATCCTCTGAACAATCCTAACATTGTATGAGGACTCACCTTTGAAGACCATGAGAGACAACTAGGACTGTCGATGCCTCCTACATCGGTGTACATGGTTGATGCCATACCCTCAATCAGTATCCCCTCTACCTCTGAGGGATCCGAAACTATCAAAGTGAACAAGATCTCCTTGGGTTTTAGCTTCACCCCTCCTGTCACATCTAGTAGTGGAGTCTTTGGTAGTGGCGGTGGCTTCAGCGACAGAAGTGGTGTTGGTGGAGGTGGTTCCGGTGGAGGCCATGGTGGTGGCTCTGGCAGAGGCCCTACTAGTGGCAGTGGCTCTAGTGGTGGTTCTAGTGGTGCTCACATTTGTGGTGGCTCTAGTGGTAGTTCTGGAGGAGGTTCCTCTGGCCCTCTATCTTCTAATGACCCTATTCTGAATACACTTCTTTAGAATATGGGTAAAATGCAGAGCTAGTTGGCAAGTCTCTCCCAAGCCTCTGCCTAGCCTATCTTCCAACCCTTCTTTTGGCATAGCCCATTGTTGGTTGCAATCTTGAACACTCCCTTTCCTCAGGGAATAGGGATTCCTAAGTTTGAGAAATACAATGAAAAAGAGGACCCACAAACACATGTGTCTGACTTTAACGCCTTATGCACAAATTTCTTCCATCATGATGCATTGATGGCCAAACTATTTCCCCAATCTCTCAAGGATACAACACTCGAGTGGTACTATTCCTTGCCTGACAATTCTATTTTCTCATTTTATCAACTTGTAAACCAGTTCCTACGATAGTTCCAAGCTAACATTGGGCCGAAGATGACCTTTTTAGATCTCGTCTAGTTTAAAAAAGGAGATAACAAAAATATTATTGGTTTTATAGCACGATATCTATAACTAAGGGTTATTTTTAGGATTAGATTCAATGAATTGAAAGCACAATAATAAAACCCAAAGAGATATGAAGCACAATGAAAACTAAACAAGAATGATTATACCAGATTCCTCGTTGAAGCTTCCTTGATTCACCTCCATAGCACCTTCTAATTTGCAGCGTATGATTGATGCCCTCAGATCGAGTGTGTGAGCATTTGACTATGCCATTGTCCTATGCAAGTTTTGAAGGATTTAAGTAAAATTATGCCTATGCCTATGATAAATGATTATAAAATGATAAATGACTATAATGCCTATAATGATCAAGTGGTCCCTAAATTATGAACAAAATTGTCATTTTATAGAAAACACAATTTTGAATGGACGGATGAGATCGACTCTTGACAAACCTAAAATCAGAGGATGAGATTTATTTGATAATCCCTAATCAGGGTTAGGGAAAAATCCTTAAATGAGTGGTCAAGATGTTATCTGAGAAAATTGGATCGATGTGGAGAAAAGATGAGATAATTAATTTCAAAAATAAAGATTTTCAAAATTAAGAAGATAAAGATAGCCTGCTTTGTGAGATTTGAAAAATCAGATAAAAGATGGACTGAAAAGCAAATTTGATAAAATCAAGAACACCTTTATTTGATTTTTTGGAAAGCTACCAATTTGAATTAAATCAACTCAAAAATATGGATTTTGTGAGACAAATAAATAATATTTTTTAGATTATTTACCAAAATGGGACCGAGTTAAGATTGTGATGACATTTTAAATAATTTCATTTATTTAAAATGAGAGGAATATTAATTTTGACAATTAAATAATTAAATAAAATTATTTAATTTAGCGGATGAGATTAATTAATTAAATAAATTAATCAATTCATTTAATTAAGACAATTAGTGACATTAAATAAATAAATAAAACTTATTTATTTAATAATCAGGAAGAAATGATAGGAAGGGTAATTAAATAAATTTAGAAATTTATTTAATTAAAGGAAGACTTAGATAATTAATGACGTATTTAATAAATAAATAAGATTTATTTATTTAATAATCATGAAGAATAAATGGACATGAATTAATTAAATAATTATGAATTATTTAATCAATAGTCGAATGTGGACCAAGGACATAATTAAATGTCATAATTATGCTAGGATGAAAGTGGTAAAATGAAGCTTGTAGGCCTAGGTCATTTTTAGGTGTCTACAATATCAAGTGCTCTTCTCAAATCTCATATCACTGCCCAATTCTGACATGCAAAAGTTATTCATAGGGAACTTACAAGGCCTTGGCAAGAGAATTTCCCTTATGAAATACCCTTCTTTCCAGCATTTGTGTGTAGCCCTACGAGAGTATCAATAGATGATGGTTAATTCGGGGTCCTCCTCACTCTCCCATTCTAAAGGAAAATCCATTGTGTTGATCTTTGGAAAAGGCTGTTGCAAATGTAGTAGCCATTGTGGATGACAATGACCTCCAAAGCATAACCAAAAATTCACAAAGTTGTTAGAATCTTATTCCTCCATCTTGAAAAAGTTATT
This sequence comes from Sequoia sempervirens, assembly GCA_007258455.2. Classification (NCBI taxonomy): domain Eukaryota; kingdom Viridiplantae; phylum Streptophyta; class Pinopsida; order Cupressales; family Cupressaceae; genus Sequoia; species Sequoia sempervirens. The sequence continues at coordinate 46,512 of VDFB02033470.1, read as the reverse complement.
GAAGGATAAGATCGTAACCTTGCCAAACCCTAAACCTCTTAAGGAACCATACCTTAATTGGTAATGATGGAAGTACTTACTATCAGTACCATCGAGTTAACAAACATGATACTGAATGTTGTATGTGCTTACGTCATGAGATACAGGACCACATCGAGGATGGTACTATTCATCCTGACAGTAGAAAAAAAATGCAAACAAATCAGTGGCAAAATCAAACAGTGAGCTGCAGATATACACGGATCCATTTCCATCACACTTTGCTAACATGATTGTCGACCCCACTAATTCTATCACTCAGCTCGAGGCCTATGTCAACATGGTCACTATTACTTCTACTGCACAGCCTACGACCGGTTCACTGGATATACGTTCATGTCATAGGACTTACCCTTAAATAACAAGCCCTCGCCTCTCTATATTCCTGCTTGCCTCAATGGAAACATTGTGACATGGGTCCTAGTAGATCCCGTGAGTCGAGTGAATGTTATCACAGAGGAGACATTGTGGCTTAACTCACTACATATAAAGGAATACGAAGAAACAAAATCTACCATCTATACACATGATGGTCTCTCCTTGAAGCCCTATGGATTGATAACTTTTTCTGTCCTAGTTGGACCTAGGGCTGTTGACATAGTTTTTGACGTCATTCTAGAGTCAGATTTGTTCAGGATGAAGCTAGGCATACCTTGGCTAGCTTCTATCAGTGGAATTTCCTCCATTATCGACAATTGTCTGAAGTTCTCCCATGAAGGTGTTGTGCACGTAGTGCATGACATTGGATACTAGCCTTTGGTGTCCCGTGGGGGATATCCATCAAACCATTTTTGGCCCGCCTCGGTTAGTTTGCTTCCTCCAAGAATGAACCTACTTTACAAGAACTACGTAAAGTACAAGACCAAGGCAAAAGGACAACCAAAATTGGCCCTTCTTATAGCACAATAACTGATTGCCTCCCTTTCTTGAAAAGGGAAGGAGAAGGTGACCTCCCCTCAAGATGACTCATCTACTCCCCTCTTGGGAGGAGTATTGGATGAGCAAGCCTGGATTTTACCCAGTGAGTTAGATGATCCCTCCTTGGTGTAGACCCAAGATTAGGATATCAGACCTCCCTAATAAACCACTTGGGCCTTGGTACTACTTGTATGGTAGAGGGAAAGGCTCCCATGGAGAGTCCTCTTTATCTCGACCTCCATAGCCTCCTGCCGCTCCTGATCCTAAGGTAGTGAATGGGAAGAGGCCCACTGCTGAGGCACTTGAGTCGACTCTCCTTGCTACTTCTCAACCTATTCCTCTTGCTCTCATTTAGGAGTCTATTCCTTTGTCAAAAAAAATTGTAGTGGACACTCCCATGGCTGAGCAGGAGCCTTCTATTCCTTCGTAGCCTCTGGCCTCCAGTTTGAAGAGTCATAGAAATCACCTTGCACGTAAGTGTAAGCATTGGTGAAAGGCTCTCATGGTCGAGCAAGCCACCTTGTAGAGGAAGGAAGAGGAGATGACCACCCCTATATCATGGCCTCCTACTGTGTCCTCCTCTCTCCTCCCCTCTGCTTCCATTCAAACAAGCTCTGTATCGCTTTCGGCTTCTGTTGTGAGTACAAATGTGCCTGACCCTAAAAACATGTAGGTGTTCATTTCTCCTTCGGTGGAGCCGCCATTGTTGATGTCCCTTTTGGATGTCTAGCATTTATTGAAGCTCGTGGGTATGATGAACACCTCGATCATATCTATTGTGATTCTTTCCTCCTCTTCCTCTGCACCTCTTGCCTCATCTATGGGAAGTTCAACTCCTCCATTGAAGTAGAAGGTGGAGTGTGGTCCTTCTAGCAATGGAGGACATAAGAAGATCCCACCTTCTCTGAAAGGTGGCCCCGCGCTGACTTGTTCTGTCCTAGTGACGAAACCAATCCAAAATTCCCCTGAGTTTGTCACTGCTCCCAAATCACTCGGTGAGCCTACCAGTGAATCTCAGGTGAAACCTTCTCCATCCGTTGAGGTAAAACATGGAACTCTTGTGAAGTTCATGTTTAATTTTCTAGATGAGGTTCTAGCCTTGTTGGTGATCTTCGCAAAATCATCGACCTTAGCTCCACAAGAGCGCGGTAGAGACGACCTTGCGGGGCCCTCTTCTTAGCCATTGTTGTGGGAGGGTTGAACGCTCCTCTTAACATCCCACCACTATAGGATCATCCTCCTTCCCCCTACAATGATTTAGAGTGGGAAGCAGATGACCTCTTGGTCAATCAGTGTTAGGAGGAGGCCCCTTCTTTATCTTTATATTAGATATGTTTGTGTGTGTGTGTGTTGTGATGTGTTCTACCATGATCGTGCTAAGTGTGCCTGGATGACCCTCATCAGCCCTATTGGTGCTTGGATACATACATGGTTTTTGTGTTGTAAAAATTCTTCTATTTGTATCATCATTCTTCCATGTTTGTGACTTGATTTGTAATCAATTGGGGACGATGCAAAGCGTTGGGGGCATTTAGGCTTCCCTTCCATGTTGACCCAATTTTTTATTTTTACTTTGTCTTCTCGTGCATTCTTTACATGGTCTGATATAGTAGGGGGTTGATGATAATTCATTTTATATATTATTATTATACATATATATACATACACACACACACACATATATATATATTTATGAGCAGTTTTGACATTGAAATATCAGGCTACCCCTATGCCCTCTGCTTGTGTTTTCTTTCCCTTTATCTTTCTCTCTTATTTTATTGAGTTGTCCCTCTTATGTGTGACAACGCCTCTTCTTCAACATTTTGATTTTCAGAAAACACATTCGTTGCCAATGAATCTTTTCTTTAGAATCTTCGCAAACCTCTTTTTAAGGATCACATTCTCAACTTGAAACCCTAATGGAACATGTTTCCTTCGTCACAGGTACATAAAGAAAGAACTTGAAAACCTTCCTTTGAAGTGGGAATAGCTTTGATCTTCCCCTTGTGTGGGGGCATATTCTTCCTTTCAAATTCCTTGATGAAGTGAACATCTTTCAAAACGATTCCTTGATGATGAATCAATTCAAGAAAAAATACATCTTCTCCACACTTTCAAACAACACGTCCCTTTAGTGGACCCCTTCTTCACGCTAGGGTTCCCAAGGGACCCCTTTGAAGGTTCTTTGAATTGTCAACTATCTGCGTGATTGTCTGCCTACTTGCCTGCATGGCCGCTTTCTGACTCTACAAAGTCCGCTTTCTTAGGTTTCCTCCATGTGAGAGATCTTGGGGGATACCTCCCTGTAGGTCTATGAGCATGTAGGGCATTTCCTTTGAGCTTCCTCGATGCGAGAGATCTTGGGGGTGGCTCCCCTGTAGGTCTATATGGCGTTTTCTTTGGGTTTCCTCCATGTGAGAGATCTTGGGGGATACCTTCCCTATAGGTTTGTGGGTCTGTAGGGAACTTTCTGGGGTTTCCTCCATGTGAGAGATCTTTGGGGATACCTTTTTGATAGGTCTGCGAGTCTGTAGGGAACTTTCCTGGGCTTCCTTCATGGTGCTTTCTGGCTTCCTCCATGTGAGATCTTGGGGGACACGGGCCAATGAGGCCTCTTACTTCATGGGGCTTCCTTCATGTGAGAGATCTTGGGGTTGCCTCCTTGCAGGTCCAGGGCCTGTAAGATGCTTTCATTTCTTCAGCTTCATAGTTCTGGGCTATGAAGTCTTTTTCCCTTTTCACTTTCCGAGTTCGCCAGATCATGGTCTTCTTCCTCGACGGTTTAGGTATACATTTCTAACTCTACTAATTCTTTATCTACTTTACAAGCACTCATTAGTATTTGTGCTCACTAAAGTGGGGAAAAATAAGGGGAGCCAATTTGCACCCCTTATGCAAATTCCCTTTTTCCTTCTCCACTTTAGAAAACCAAATTCGAAGGCTAAATTCCACATAAGGCTGCTACCTTCATTCTACTTGGTGGTTATTTTGTGTATTAGCAGATGAATAATTGTCGGGGATGCTCATGCAATGCGTAGATGTCTGCGTGACATGCTTACGTCCCTAGCAGATTCCTGCATCTGGAGCCTGCAAAGGCATTACACTTCCCATTGGAGGTTGATTTGTAACACCCCCTTCAACTAACTGACCTGAATATGGCCATTTTCTTCATTCTCTCCTTCAAATTCACTATTCATTCTTCCATTTCATCCCTTCAAGTAATCTTTCTCATAAGTTTAAACATTCTAGCATCCACTCCTTGCATTTCCAAGCATTCAAGCAACTCTCTTGCACTCCATAGCAGCAACAACAACACTCCGTCAACTCCGTAGAGGAAGTGTGGAACCAACACTATTGCAATAGAGGCTTGAGTACTCTCATTTTCTCTCCCATTAGCCTCAAGTGCTCTTGGTGGAGGTGGTAAGCTTTCTACCCCTCTCCTCTATGATTTTGTGGGTAGCACCCTACTATTTTTGTAGTGCTTTGGTGTTCTTTACTTTCTCTCTTTCTCATATATTTCTCCATTATCACTATCTTGGCTATCCATGGAGGTAGAAACACCTAAACGGGGGTTTGACTGAGGTAGACCCCTATATATCCACCCAACAATTTTCCTCTTCATTGTGTGTAGGTGGACATGCTACTTGAAGTTAGCTGGAAAACGAGTACCTCTATGAGATTATTCTTGCCATCTTAACTCTTGTTTATTTACTTTATCATATTTGTACATATCTTGCCTACTTCATAGCTTTATTTTGGTGCTTTGGAAGTAATTAGCTAGGCCATTAGTCTATTTTCTAGTGTTTGACCTTGCCTCTTTAGTCCTTTGATCGTACAAATGCCAGTGCACCTGAGAGACACTAGAGCGCCGCGCTGTCGTCCCATAACCATAATTTCACCCTTAGGCAGAGAGCTTCCTGAGGCATAGTGTTAAGCCCAAAAACTGGATCGCCTAGCCCTATTCTATGTTTTAGTTCTATAGAGTGATTTAAGAACCTAATAGTCCTCATCATTCTCGTCCCACATTTCCTAACACCCCTTTAAGTTGTGGTAAGTTAGGGTAGTCTTCTGCTCTTGGCCCTTTGTGACCTTAGGCCTTGAATGTGGTTGGTTCCCCTCTCTTACACTACCAAATCCATTTGGAGAATCCTATTGTAATTCACTTAAGGGTCTTTTGTCCAAAAAAATTAGGTTCCAATAAAAAATTTCACCCTAATTGCTATAGCCCCCAATGTACCAAGGAAGTGTAGATCTTAAAAAGATCTCACCAATTCAAAAGTTGGAACTCAAAGACGTCTTTCATGCCTCTGATAGAAAAGAAATAATAGAGACACATTACAAGGGGAAACAATTGATCAATGAAGCTATCAAGTCTCTGTAAGATGCTGCTCCTGGTGCCACAATTGGTAATTCTCTAACTCCTATAGAAAATCTCAAGTTTTTAGTTGATTCTGTTAAGGAGTATGACTCCGATTTGAAGAAACAGACTGAAAAAGATGTTGAATCAAGATTTGTAGAGAAGAGGGTACTTGAGTTATGAGATAGATGTGCATCTACACATGAGAAAGTGGAAAAATATTTGAAAGAGGTGCAAGATTGTGAAGATGAGGCCAAAAATTTGTTCTTGTACTGTATGAGGTGGCTGGATGCCACTTAGGGAATTAAGGACTCAATGGACTTTATTGAGTCACAAATAACTAATGTCTTCGGTACCTTTGATCTGTCAAAGGATAGAAATCATACCTCTTGGGCTTCCATTTTAGATCTACAGAATAAGTTTTTTACTCTACAAAGGAAAAATGGAGACATTATAATAAGATTTGGACAGCTTGGGGACTTGATGAAGACTAAGCACATACTGGTGTCAAGTTCCCTAGCTAATGCAAAGAAGCTCACAAAGATAAATCCAAATCCAAGTACTCCAGAAGAGGGAGAGGAGAATATTGTAGAGCCAGAATCATTCTACAAATCATTTGCAGTAGCCAAAAATACTTGGAATGAAGGGAAGTTTTCTTGGAAAGAAATTCTTAAGGAGCTTGAAGGTGCCTCCTCCTCTGGTTGAACATATTTCACATGTTTATTATTTTAGTGTTTTCAATTGCTTGTCAATTTTTCATTGTACATATGAATGGACCATTGGGATAACTCCTTGAGGGGGAGTCAATACACTTCATTCAATTATTCACCTATACATTTGCATCAAATTTAGAGTTCACATGTGTGTTATCAACACACCCTTTGTCTTTGCTGTCAAAGGGGGAGACGTTTTGGAGTGGAGAAGTTAGATGGTGGAAATGGTGTAGAGATGGTGTATATTCTGAAGTTTTTGGAGATTCATTTTTGGCACATGTTGCCATCAATGAAAAAGGGGGAGATTATTGGAATAATGAAGAAGGAACCCCTTTATGTGTTGCCATTGATGCCAACATTGATTGTTGACATTTTCTCTAATTTGGTATTTTGGTCTGCAATCGCTCATGTAATAAGATCTACTTATGAGGTGATAATATGTTATTCCTAACTACTTTATGCATCTATGTTCAAGATTTAAGCTATTTTGGATGAACAATTTGCAAGATACAAGTAACAGTATTTCAACATTCAGTTTTTGGCTTTATACAGTGTAAATGGGTATGAGTAATCTCGTCCGTGTTCCTTCGGTGATTGGAATCAGAATTTTCAATTTTGGGATATCATTTACAGGTGTCTGTACACTATATATTCCAGATGGCAAGTGATTATATGATTAGATGGATCATTGGTGCTTAATTAGTTAGCTTATTTTGTGGATTAGGTCTAATTATTGGCCAACCTAATGCTTGATATATGTTGTGGAGTTTAATTTCAGATGTTAATAGGATCTATTTTAGGTCCATGCTAACCTAATTTAAGTGTTGCATGGTTGATTTGAGTGTGAATATATTTTTTATTTAAGTATGGAGCTGAAAAGACAATTTTGATTTAATTTTTGGGCTACATCTAATTAGGTTGACCTAATTGATGTATGCAAATGTATTGGGTATATATGTGAGACACTTTTGAGATGTAGGAGCAACATGATATGGAAGATGACAAGTGATATGATGTGAACATGCAAATTTGTATGTGTGTGATCTGAATATTGCAAGAATTGTTGTGAATATTAAGCGATTGTAAAGCATAGCAACATTTTGTATTTAGAGCTTCAAAGGAACTAAATTCAACACAAGAAAGGTGCATTTTGTATCAGTTCATATCCTGACTGTGTGGCCATTTCTGTTTTGTATCTTTTTGTAGTTGTGAGCCCTATTAGATAGTGTGTCTTGGCAGTGAGCCTCTATAATATCTTATAACCAGTTATAATATATTGTGAGATAATCCTCACCATGTTTTTTCCCTTTTTGGGTTTTCCACATAAAAATCTCGTTGTTCACGTGTCATGTGATCTTGTGGTTGCTTCATGTTTTCATTCATTATATTTGCACTAATAATTGGATGGATTATGATTAATTGGTTTAACAGAATACTAATTCACCCCCCTCTCAGTATTTCAAGTGTTCAATAATTTTATTGATATACACTCATCATCATAGTTCCTGGAAAGGTCTACTTTCATCCCATAAGCTTGCAACATTGTTGGGAACATATCCAACCCCTCTTTAGCAGTTATAATAAAATGAGAAAACCTTATCCCTCCAGGAATTAGGGATTCCTTCTTAATAAAATGAACTTTATCATCTTCATTAAGTTGCCACATTATTTCCATGAAGGCCATCCTATCTATAACATACTTGGGGAGGAAATGTGGCTAAAATCGTGTACTGTACACCCTGAGTGCCATGCAATTGGAATATAAATACCAATCTCCCCAATTGTGATCAATTTTAATTTCTAGATTAATTGCAATGGCATGAGAAACTTTATAATCCTTTTTGAAATTCTATGCTCTGGCTTAAAACCAAGATTTTATAACTCATCTTGCACAAAAACATTTTCAAAATAAAAAAATTAGATGGATTACAGTGGGAATCTCAAATATGTGTTCACATTTGGATAGGTAATCTTTGCACTTTTGAGTCATACATTTTTAAATCTAGTGGTTTTTACCACTCCTTAGCCCCATTATAAAGAATCATATGCATTAGCAAAGAATACCATTTTAAATGTAGATTGGTCTTTGGGTCTTTTAATTTTGTCAACTGCTTGTGAATTCCCTTAGCAATGAAGGAAGTATAATCAAAACTTTTATTAACATCTCTGTGTTGAATGTCCACAACCAACATCATGATATAAATTGGCATTTTTGTTTTATAGTCCTCCCCAAGGACTTGGCATAGAGAAAAGTAAGTGTTGATGAAATAGACCTTAAAGATGTCAAAGTCAAAAGGCTCATCCTCATTTTTAGCAAATATAACCATCCTTCAGTTAGGACCTCTTCTTTTATGTTGTGGAAGCCACAATACCCTAAACTATGCTTGTCTTTTTCCCACTCTCTCTTAAGAGAGCTAAAATCAATGGTCACACTCACAAACACATTTAGGTCAAATATTTCAACAATTTTCTAGCTAAAAAAATCCAATAAATGGGCTCCCTTCCAACTTCTAATTATTCTGTCTTTCTCACCACTAGGGCCCTAATTAAGTCTACATTAACAAAGACATTTAGGATGACCAATTTCCCCAAATCTTGGGTCCATAGGTTTGACATAGACTTGTTATATCTACTTCTCTTATAATCATATTCATTAAATAGTGTCCAACCATGTTGAGTGATAACAACATCATTATATATGCAACCAAATCCTATAGCCTATCTATTAATACCCCCATTCCTTGAGCATGTCGTAGACACCTAAAATGTGACTTACCCATCCACACCTCATTTTAGCCTATCCTAACCCATTAATTAATTAAATAAATATTATTTATTTAATTAATTTCCCCATTTCCTTTATCCACCACCTTTAATTAAATAAATCCACATTTATTTAATTAAATCTAACATTTACCATTATTTCTCTAAATCCCCCAACCTTTCTTAAGTTAATTAATCCTTGATTAGTTAACTTTATCCCCATACTAAACCTCATTATCCCATTCTCCAACTTTTAACTCTACCCAAGTTAATAAACCCTTGGTTTATTAACTCAACCCATCCTCATTAATCAATTAATCCTTGATTAATTGATCTAACCCTCATTACCATTATTTCTTAATTTTAAATTCCTACATCTCACCTACCCCCACTAACCTCTTACACAAGCTACCCTATGAACCACCCTATCTCTTACACAAATTTAATGCCTCTCTTCCCAATGTGTTCTCACACATGTGTGAGCATACCTCACCTCTTACCCCCTTTCCATCTTGTGACACTTGTCACAATCATAATACTCATCTCAACCTTGATCCAAACCCTATCTTCTCAATCAATCCTAGCCCTCCATCAACCAATCAATCTTGGCCCTTGATTTATCTCCTTTTATTGCTATAAATGAGAGGCCTCCCATCCCATTTTTCATAAATTCTCTCATGCCAATATTATGCTGCAAGAATTATGAGCAACCACATTCCAATCACTTGAGAAAATATTCAATACTTGGGTGCACTCTTGAGCTCAATCCATGGAGGGTTATTGAAGGTATAAATTGTGTTTTGCATTTGAATTAATGTTATTTGTGTTATTTTACCTTTGATGCAATTTCATTCCTTCCACATTTTGGAACGCTCGGTGGGACCCACATCCTTTCTAACCTTTGTTTGAAGATTTTGTAAAGTTTGAAGTGTGTAGGTCTTGGATTTTGTTAAATCATGCTTCTATTTCAAATTTTCGTGCTTATGTGTCAACTTTTTGACACCTTTGCTCCATTTTTCTATGCTCATGTTCCACATTTTGGCGCCTATGTCTGACTTTTGGTGCCTTCATCTATGATAGTTGCGCTTGTGGTTACTATAATTGGTTTTATCATTATACTAACACTTTGATATTGCAAGGGGCTGTTTGGGAAATTTTTGTGTTTCTATTCAACTTTTATATAGCTTTATATCTTGTTCTTATAGCTATTAGTGCTAATAAAATTATCTTTTTCTTTCATTTTTCTCTACAACTACAAATTTCGCTAAGCTATAAGATAAAAATTTACCCACAACTTAAAAAGCAATATAAAATCTATTTAGGTTGAGCAAGATCACTAGTTTTCACCATTCACATCTTGATTTGAGTATTAAAATTTATCCTAAAGGTTAATGAAATCATATTTTAGTTCAAATTTTGCATTTTTGATCTTTCTATTCAGGTCCTAGTTTTTCTACGCCTGCATAGAGAACTACAACACTTCTATGCCGACTTGCAGTGCCTATGTTCTAAAAATTGATGCTTGCGTAGAGACCTGCTATGCCTACATAGTGACTAGCTGCACCTGTGCAACAACTTGTCACATCTTTGTCTCACATAGTGGCGCCTTTTCCTCAATAGAAGCACAACTTTGTCTGTAAAGCTATGCCTATGTTTTAGAAGGCATTTTTAGGGGTTATTTCAGTTATTTTCTTCATCTAATCTTTGTTTTTGTGTTACTAATGCATGTTGTAGGGGTTTAATGTTTTTTTGAGGAAAAAATAATCAAAATCTATCATTTTTCTTATCCAAAAAAATTACCTTTGAGGGTGGCGCCCCCAAACCCCCATCAATGGGGGATCATGTCCATCCCCCTGCACCCCTTATCATTGGGTTAAGTGTACCAACCCCCTCATTGCAAAAGGGGTTCCAAATTTTTATGATTATCTTTATGTTAACAATCATTTTATGTGATCATCTTATCATCTAACCACTTGCCTAAATATTTACCCTCCGCTCAATAGGCAAGACAAATTGTGTTTAACAGGTTCGAGAAGGCCAAATCGAGCATTCTGCCTAGGGCAAAGGTCATCAATCTGATGCTAGGTCACAGGGAGCTCAGTTGGGAAGCATGCCTTGTTCAGATTCAACATGAAAATATTTTAAGGGCATAGTCGTTGAGACCCCAGGAGTGTCACGGTGAGTGGGGTTAGCATATGGTCCCTGTCGGCAAGACATCGGATGGAGTTCGACGAAGGTTGTTTTGTTTGAAAAAAGGTCTTGGCGAACGCATCGTGTCTCGCCGAAGTCAAAAGATCTCGGCAAAGCAAGCGAGCTTCGCTAGGAAGTCTCACCGAGGTCACAGGGTCTCCCCGATAATCAAAAGAAGCAAGTCTCGGGACAGGTCTGGCCGACAAAGTCTCCCCGGCATAAGTGAAGAGGGCCTTCGGTATGACTAGGTGATATCGCTGAGATGTCTCAGCGATTTCACAATGTCTCCCCGAATCGAATGAAGCTCAACAAAAGTCAAGGGCTTGTTATAGAGTCTCGGCGAGCGAAGAAGTCTTGCCGATCGGAAGGAGGCCCCACTAGAACTTAGGAGGTCTCGCAAATAGTTGAGGATGTCGCCTGGAGGTCCTACCGACAATGGAAAGTCCTGGTGACATACAAGGTGTTATCGCATTGAGTTCATCAACAAACGGCTTCACGAAAGGGAATTCGCAAGTGAGTAGTGGTGAGTTCTATTAATGTCTCGCAACACAACGGGTCTTTTCAAGGAAACAAACCATGTGCTTGCCAAAGCTAAAGTGCCTTAGGCACAACCTCTTCCCAACAGAAAGATGTCTGGCCGATAGAAGAAATGGAGCCCAACGGGATGGCTTCTAGAGATGTTGGCGAAGGTCTACCCGACATGAATCTTATCGATGTAGAGACTGATTGTCTGAGTGATGTCTTACCAATATCACATGGTCTCAATGACAGCAGGGGATCTCTGCATGACTCATTAACCCACTGATCTCCTAGCGATAAACGGTGTCTTGCCGATGGCTCTAGTAGAATTGATATGATATTTTGGCCTCGCTAGGAGCTCACGATGACTCCATGTTTTCGAGGCTTCATGAAGGGGTTTGATTGCATTGGTGAGCATTAATTTCTATGTCTCACGTAGATGCTTATTCAATTCAAAGAATTTGACCACCCAGAGTCATGTAGTTCAATGCTACCTAATTAGAGAGTCCTGGGTCAACTGTAAAAGCCTAAGGAATGTCAAAAGGATGAAGAGCGACGTGTATCTGTTGCAGGCTCAAAGCATTCAAGGTGCAGCCAAGGTAGCTCAATCGAACACGATGACAAGATCAGAATGAATGTAGTAGCTGAAGATATCTGAAGAAGGCTTCCTTGGAGATGACTCTTCACCGTCATGGACACGCAAGGGCTTCAACATTAATTTCGATCAAAAGATTTGAGATAGATCTTTTCTCAATAAGGATATTTTGTATAATGGGCCGATATCAGTCTGTATATAAGGCATTTTTTTCCTTTTTTGTAAATAGTTCTGATTACACACTCCGAGGAGTTAGTGATTTTTTAATCAATCCTTTCTCAATCAATGTATGTTTTTATGTAACTCAACTAAAATCCTGAATACAACATAGAGTTTACCTTGGAAGTTTGTGTTCATGTTTGCATGATTCTCATTTCTGTATCTTTTTGTCGAGCTTGCAAGTCTTTAACTGTGTTTTATAATTCTGTATTCATATCTTAAGAGTTGTGAAATTAATCTTTCCTTCCTTGAGATGTATATGTAGTTCAAACCTGTTAGGACGAAAGCATTAAATCTGGGAGAGGTTGTTCTGAGAATAGCAATTAGGCTTTCAAGTGTATGTTCTTCCTGTGTTCATTTTCATGATTTCTCAAACAATTCGGTGTATCACTATAGGTTTAGTTCCATTTTTATGCACTTCTTCCCTTTTTCCTCTCAAAGAAGCAATAGTTTAGGTGATACCCAAAGGAAGTCGGCATTCTCTGGAGGTTCATTTCAGTTATAGGTGACCCACAACCATGAGATGATCCCATGTTGCTCTAGAATGCTCAATTTTTTGTAAACTTTGCACAGTGTGCAATTCTAGGTGACAACAGTTTCTGGCACGCCCAGTGGGACCAAAAAAATTATTTTAACTACTGGTTTGGTATGCAACTAGTGAATTATAAGGCTTTATAGAAGCCCTTTGGCATACTTGGCGACTCCACAAAGAGGAAGAACTCAAGAAATCCACACCTTCTGTAGTATATGAAAAGAGTTCGAACAAGAAGCAGCTCAGGCCCTTTTGAATACTTGCAGCTGTCACCACCAAGAAGACAAGGCAGAGTTGAGGAAAGGCCGAGAACAACAATCATCCATTCTAGAAGAGATCAGTCCACTCCTCCACCTGTAAGGTCTCAGTTCGTTGCACCAACAAATCCACATCAGATACTTTCAATGGCCGCTCCAAGGAATCAACCCTTTGTTGCTTTCAACGGAGGGAGTCCTTTGAACTTGGCGCAACATAATGATATTCCAATGGCAACCTTGAAGAGTTTTCCAATTTTCACGGGAGAAGATCAAACTATTCCCATTGAACATTTGAGGGATGTGGCTTCGTTATGCAGACTCCACCACATAACCGAAGAGGATGTCGCAGTGAGATTGTTAGCTGCTTCACTGAAAGGAAGAGATTTGCAGTGGTACAGGAGCCTACTGGTCAGTTCAATTGCAACATGGGACGATTTTGGAGAAAAATTGCATAAGCAATTCCAAGACAGGTCTGACAACTTGTCTCTATTGGATCAACTGACTACAATAAAGAGGGCTCCGCAAGAGTAGATGAACGACTTCAACTTCAGATTTCAAAGAACTTGGGATAGAATCCCTGCAATGGTGAGGCCACCTCTAGAGTATGCATTCCTATACTTTTTGAGAGCTCTGAACAGTGATATAGCTGTCATGATACAGTCAATGGGAGGAGTGTCTCTACCAGATGCCTTTGAAACAACTATTAGATCTGAAAACAGCTTAATACAAGCTAGTAAGCTTGCCCCCAGACCACCAATGCCAATATTTCTAGAAATTCATGCAAACATCCCTTTGCAAATACCTCCTTTCATACCTCTACCAGCTGTATCAACGCTATCAGCTGTTGTTCCAACCAGTGACAAACAAGAAAGTGTTGCTTCAAGCTCATCAAATGAATTACAAGAGATCAAAAGTCTTTTACAGACTTTTGGTAACAAGTTGGTGAACTTGGAAAAACAATAGACCTATCCCAGGCCTTACCAACAGCAAAATCAGGCCTCAAGTCAGCCTTTTCAAGGTCAGCAATAGTAATTCCAAGGGAATAGACAGCAGTATCAGGGCAATTATCAGCGCCCAAGACAGAGTGTGAACACAAGGCCTTTTCAGGCCTATGCTCAAGCACCTGTTAGTGCAGTCAGGGACCTGGTTCCCACTCAAAAAAACTTAGCAGCTGATTACGAGTGGTGCTATCCATGTAACCAGCCTCATAACCAGGCCACTTGTTCAAATGGACTCATCAATCAAGCACTGATGGTACAAAATGCTTCAGGTTCATAGCAGGGTGCATGCAATGACGCATCTTCACAACATCAGGACCAATTCAGCAATGATACAACCTTGCTTAACTAGAAAGGTCAAGAATTTTGTGGGTTGAATGAGGATAGCTCTCCAGTTGCAGCTAACATCAGGGCAAAGAAGAGAGCATTGGAGCTTGACCAAGTGGCTGATAAAGGAAGGGCGGTAGCTGTGGAACCATCTACCTCTTGAGTGACTAGTGGTTGGCAAAGAGATCAACAATTCCCAGACAAGGAGCAGTCATGCTTACAAGCTGATCATATTTGCGTAAAGGTACACAATAAAAATCCAATTGTACCTTTTAACATTCTTGATAGCATGAGAAGGAAAAATGTAACCATGTCTATGTGGGATTCTTTAATCATCCCTGGTCAAAAGGATATGTTACAATCAGCCCTATCAAGTTTGAAAATGTCTGATGAATCCGAGGCCCCAATAGGTTAGGTTAGAGCTGTGTTAACAAATGATTCTCAGGGAAATGATCAACAACCTTGCATAGAGAATAAAAAAAAGAGAGTTAAGCCACCTCCTTTCTACATGTCAGTGATTATTGGTGATAAATTAGTTCATAACTGTATGGTAGATAGTGGAGCTAGCAGTTCCGTCATGTCAAAACAAGTTGCTGACAAACTTGGACTAAAATACCAGCCTTTAGAGAAAGGCGTGATTCAATTGGATGGCACTTCGGTTAACACTTTGGGTATTATCAAAGATTTAAACCTTACTCTCCATGCTTGTCCAAATTTTTCAGTCCCTCAAGACATATGTGTCATAGACCTTCCACCTTTCTTTTCTTTGTGTTTATCTAGAGACTTTACAGCCAAGATAGGCGGTTATGTGTTAGCTGATTGGTCACATATGCTATTTAGAACAAGATATGGGACTAAGGTTACCATCAAGTCTGAAAGGTTGGCCAAAGACCACATTGAGCCATATAACCCAAGCCCCGCCAATGCTACTCCTTCTACTGCAAATGCAAATTGTGTCATTCTTTCTGACAATGAATCAGCTGCTGCTCAAGAACTCCAATCAGAAGCTATTCCTGACATGCTGCTGCATGAATGGGTAGTTGAGAATGTATTAGACAGTCCTGTAGAGCTCATTCAAGATGCTGGTATGGGAAACTATGTCATTCTTGAGCCTGATACAGAGCTTCCAAGCTTGGAGAAAGATACAAAGCAATTATTGTTACCGCTTAATGGACTTTGGGATATGTTCTTTGATGGTTCTAGAAGTAAAAATGGAGTAGGAGGAGGTGCAATGTTGATTTCTCCACAAGGTGATAGGTACTACTCTGCATCCTGTTTTGCTTTTGCATGCTCCAATAACACTGTTGAGTATGAAAGCCTTGTTCAAGGTCTAGATTGGGCAAGAAAGAGAGGAATAACCAACTTGAAAGTCCATGGGGATAGCGAATTAGTTGTGAATAGTGTAAGGGTCCTACATGTAGCTAAAAATGACACACTGAAATCTTATAGAAATAAAGTGTGGAACATGCTCGAGGAATTTGATGCCTTTAATTTAGTGTCTATCCCAAGAAATTAGAACAAACATGCTGATAGGCTTGCAGCCATTGGGGCACAGTTTGACATTCCAAATAACATTAGAAAAGAGAAGGTACAACAGTATGTGAAGGTTGTAGTCAGACCCTCAATTCCGGACAACAACATTCACTGGCAAGTCTTTGACAGTGATGAGTAGATCCTTTCCTTCTTGTTTGAAGAAGATCAGTTCTCCATGGCGAACCAAGCAAAACTCAAGCAACAGTATGGTGAGCAGGTCATACAGCTAAAGACAAACAAATTGCCCTAAAGGCCCTCTGTTATCTTAGAATCAATTTCTTAAGATCGATGATCACCTTTTAAAAAGGGTAGAGCTACTTGCAACCAAAGAACACTATGAAGAGCTTGTGAGGATTTTCAAAGGTAAACTTCTTTAAGATAGACAAACTTTGTTCAATTCCAAAGATAGAGAAATATGCAAGCTTTTGCTGTTTCTGTTTTCAAGAGCTCTGCTATGTTCTCGCTTGGAGCAGTTCTACTAAGATTTGATCCCCATATTGCTTAGCATGCAATTGAATTAGAACCTAACGCCAAGCTATTAAGGCAGAAACAAAGGCCCTTAAATCCTAAACTTGAGCGCCTAATGATTAAGGAGCTGACTAAACTAGTTGAGGGGGGTATTGTCTTCCCTATCAAGCACACTTCATGGGTTTCTAATCTTGTACCGGTCAGAAAGAAAAGTGGTGAGATAAGGCTCTATGTAGACTTTAGGGATCTTAACTGATCCTCTCTAAAAGACCACTACCCATTGCCCTCCATGGAAAAAATCTTACAAGAGGTTGCTGGTTCTGAAAGGTTTTCCTTACTAGATGGTTTTTCAGGTTATAATCAGGTGCTGGTTAAAGAGGAAGATCAGGTTAAGACTACTTTTACAACTAAATGGGGCACCATGGCATACAAAAGGATGCCTTTTGGTTTGTCCAATGTTGGTGCCACGTTTCAGAGAGCCATGGACATGGCATTTCAAAGTTTGATCAACAAGATTATATTGATTTACCTAGATGACATCATAGTTTATTCTAAGAATGCTGATGAACATCTGTTACATCTTAGGCAATTGTTTGAAAAATGCAAAGAGTTTGGTATCTCCCTCAATCCAAAGAAGAGTATCTTTGCTGTCCATGAAGGGAAACTATTAGGACACATAGTGTCAAAGCAGGGAATCACTATTGACCCTCAAAGAGTCAGAGCCATACTTGAGTTGCCGCTTCCTAATCACAAGAAGGGCCTACAGAGCTTTCTAGGACAAATCAACTTTCTGAGAAGGTTCATTCTAGACGTGGCGAACCTACTACAACCTCTAACAACCATGTTAAAGAAGAATGCAATCTTTAGTTGGACAAAAGAGGCAAAGCACAATTTTGGAGAAATCAAGGAGGCGTTAGCATCTGATCCGACATTGGTAAACCCTGACTTCTCTAAAGACTTCTTTTTATATGCTTTTGGTAGTGGAGGTGCAATCTCTGCTATGCTGGTTCAGAAGAATAGTGACAATTTAGAGCAACCCATAGCCTTCTTTAGCCAAATACTTGCTGATTACGAAGAAAGGTATACATTTGTTGAAAAGCACGTTCTCTCTGTGATTAGAAGTTTGAAGAAATTTAAACCTTTGATTTCAAACAATAAGGTTCATATTCTGGTTGCACACTCAAGTATGAAGGAATTTCTATTGAATAAGGATCTGAATGAAAAAAGAGTAGGGTGGATCACTAAGGTCATGGAGTACGATGTAGATATTAGCATCACCAAACTAGTTAGAGGTAAAGGTCTTTGTGAATAGATTGCTTTAGGGTCGAGCAATGGAAGTAAACTAGAAAAGGATGTTGTGCTTGCCAATACAAATGAGCCTTAGAATACTCAAGATGATGCACCCATGGGGATAACTAATTGGGTTCAAGATATGACCCAATTTCTACAAACTAGTCAATGCCCATTAAGTCTGAACAGAGCCAAAATAAGATACTTTAGACTGCAGTCCATACTATATGTGTTGATGGGAAATGTTCTTTGTAAGAAAGATCGAAATGGTGTCCTATTAAGATGCATTCACAGGGACCAAATTGAAAAAGTGCTTCATGAGTTTCATGATGGAGCTGTAGGAGGTCACTTTGCTCCCAGAACTACTACCTAGAAGGTTATGAGAGCTGGTTACTACTGGCCTAGTTTGTTCAAAGATGTGTATGTCTGGGCAAGGAAGTGTATCAAATGTGCTTTATTTTTAGGAAAGGAAAGGCTGCCTGCTATGCCCTTGCATCCAGTTCAAGTGGAGTAGCCCTTTGTGAGATGGGGCATTGATTTCATTGGACCGATAAATCTACCTTCCAGTGTTGGTCACAAGTGGGTACTTACAGCCACTGACTATTTTACAAGGTGGACAGAAGCCGTAGCTTTGAAGGAAGCAAAAGAGTCTTCAATTTTAAGCTTCTATGAGGATATAGTCACTAGGTTTGGAGTACCTAACTCCATCATATCCGATAACTCCCTTTCATTCACGGGTCTAAGGGTAACCGATTAGGCCATTAAGCATAGCATTCATTTGAGCACATCTTCAAATTATTACTCTCAAGGTAATGGCCTAGCTGAGAGCACAAATAAGAACCTCATCAGAATTATTAAAAGAACCATAGAGGACAACCAAAGGACCTGGCCCAGTAGTTTAAAGAATGCACTTTCGGTAGACAGAGTGACCCCTAAGAGGTCTATTGGTAACTCACCATATATGTTGGTCTATGGAAAAGAGGCAAGATTGCCACTATCAGTGGAACTCCTGGCTCTTGATATTGTTCGCCAGTTGGAAATGTTCGAGCAAGACCCCATGTCTGTAAGGTATGCAGAGCTCATGGAGCTCAAAGAATCAAGGGACAGAGCAATGAAAACTTTGGAGGATCATCAGCTCCAGACAAAGAAGAATTTTGATAAGAAGGCTACAGGAAAGTTTTTTAAGGAGGGAGACCTCGTGCTCAAATGGGATGTTCTGAAAAGCAGACTAGGCCATCACACCAAGTTCGACAATATGTGGACTGGTCCATTTATTATCACAGGCTATAAGGAGCATAATGCATATCAACTAGCTACAACAAAAGGTGAAGTGCTTCCTATCCCAGTCAATGGGATACACTTCAAGCCCTGTTTTCAAATCTGATAGGTCTATCTATTGTACATAATAGTTTAGGCTTTATGTTTTCCATAAGTGTTGTTTCAGCATAGTATATATTTTCTCTTTTAGTTTTCCCCGTCGTGCCATTTTGGCAACTTGTTGTGTCCTATAAGTCTCATGTGAATCGCAACCATATGCCGACTGACGTTTTATTTGTTCTCTGAGTTTTCTAACGACTCCATGCCCAATGGATAAGCCTAGTCACTGGTTCTCATGTTTAGCAGGAAAACATCTAGCAAAGGTCGCCATAATTGTTGCCTCTATTTCACCTACAGTTAAATCAGGTGAAATAATCAAATGTTAGATCTTCACAAGCCAATGGGACATTCACACAAGGGCAAAGACTCTACATCTGTTGCTAGGTCACGGGGAACTCAGTGGGAGAAGCTACCCTAGGAGGATTCCGCATGAAAATCATCTAAGGAGAAAGTCGACAAGACTCTCCTACTGTCTAGTCGACTGACTATTTGATTCTTTCCATCCTGAGCAGGTCACTGAGACCTAGTTTCTGTCATGCCAAATGAGCCTACAGAGCCTATCACTATAGCGGAGAGGGTTTGGTATGACCTCTTACCGCATGGATTTCCTTGGCCAATAGGCCATTTAATCATCATTCGACGAGACTCTCAGCGACCATAGGCTTCGGGGAGACCTACAATGCTCGGTGAGAAGTCCCAGCGAAGGTTCGATGTCTCGCTGACAACAGTGATCCTCAGTGTAACTACGGGACTTCGCCAAAATGTCTCGTAGACATTAAATGTCTTACCAACTTCACACGGGTTCCCTTTGGAAGGAGTTTAAGGCTTCGGTGAAGGGTCATAGCGAAAAGGTTATGTCTTCCCCACCGTGCACTGAAGGGTCTTATTGGCATAAGAAGATAGCTTCGCCAGGATGTCATACCGAAGTGGAGATGTCTCCCCAAAATGAAGCAGAGCTCGGTGAAGGGGGAAAAGATTCAGCATGAGTCTCACCGAACATAGGAGCCTCCAAAATGAAACAAGGGTAGCGTTGGCAAAGGATATTACCTTCGTCAGGATGTCTTGCTGAAGGATAGGGGTCACACCAAAGAGATCAAATGAGGCGGCTTCGGCATGAGTCTCACTGAACATAGAGGTTTTCAACATAACATAAGGAGCTCGGGGGGACCTCTTCCTGACTAGTAGGAGTCAGGCCAAAAGAAAAGGAGTCAGTCGAGGGTTCATACTTCGGCGTGAGTCTCACCGAGCAGTGAAGCCTTTAGAATGAAAAAGAGTTCTCCAGGAAGAGGGGGAGTTCTACGAGATGTCTCAGCGATACCAGGGAGTCTTGCCAGAGTGAAACGAAATGTGTGTTCGCCAAAGTTAAAGTGCCTTCGGTACAACCTCTTCCCAAAATAGGGACATTAGGCCGAGAGGAGAAAAGGAGCCTGACAGGATTTACTTCTAAGGACGTTGGCGAAGGTCTCCCTGACATGAATCTTATCGATGTAGAGACTGATTGTCGGGGGGATGTCTTACCGATATCATGTGGTCTCAGCGACATAAATGGATCTCCACATGACATGTCAACCCATTGATCTCTTGGCAACAAACGGTGTCTCGCCGATGGCTCTGGTAGCATCAGTATGATCTTTTGGCCTCGTTGGGAGCTCTTAGCGATGGCTCCATGTTTTGTCAAGGATTGCGAAAGGGTTTGATCACATCGGTGAGACACTTCTAGTGTCTCACTAAGATGCGATTCAACTAAAGAATTTGACCGCGTGGGAATCTATGTGTAGTTCACTCAGCTAATCAGAGAGGTCTGGGGGTCAACCATGGTAGCCTAAGGAACATCAAAGTGATGAAGGGAAATGCGTATCTATTGCAGGCTCAGAACATTCAAGGTGTAGCCGAGGTAGCTCAATCGAACACGATGACAAGATCAGAATAAATGCAGTCGCTGAAGATATCTGAAGAAGGCTTCCTCGGAGATGACTCTTCACCGTCATGGACATGCAGGGGCTTCAACATTAATTTCAATCAAAAGATCTAAGATAGATCTTTTTCTGAATAGGGATATTTTTGTAAGCCCTAATGGGCCGATATCAGTCTGTATATAAGGCATTTTTTGCCTTTTTTGTAGATGGTTCTGATTACACACTCTAAAGAGTTAGTGATTTTTTATTCAATCCTTTCTCAATCAATGTATGTTTTTCTATAACTCAACTGAAATCTTGAATATAACACAGAGTTTACCTTGGAAGTTTGTGTTCATGTTTGTATTGATTCTCATTTTTGTATCTTTCTTTTGCACATGCAAGTCTTTAGCTGTGTTTTATAATTCTATATTCATATCTTAGAGCTGTGAAATTTATCTTTCCTTCCTAAGATGTGTATGTAGTTCAAACCTATTAGGACTAAAGCATTAAGTCTGAAAGAAGTTATTCTAAGAATAGCAATTAGGCTTTCAAGTGTATGTTCTTCCTGTGTTCATTTCATGATTTCTCATTAATATGGTGTATCACCATAGGTTTAGTTTCATTTTTATGTATCTCTTCCCTCTTTCCTTTCAAATAATTAGTAGTTTAGGTGATACCCAAAGGAAGCTGACCTTCTCTGGAGGTTCATTTCAGCTATAGGTGACCCACAGCTTTGAGATGATCCCATGTTGCTCTAGAATGCTCAGTTTTTTGTAAAACTTTGCATAGGGTGCAATTCTAGGTGACAATAGGACCAAAGCTTCATACTGTTCATCATTATTTGATCATGGGAACTAGAAGAAAAAAGATTTGAGGGTCCCTGATTCAGTCAAAGATATCAGTTTGACGTCTGCTCTAAAACCGATCTTGCATTTGGCACCATCGAAATACAATGTCCATAGACTGTTGTCACCTAGTCTTCTAGTTCTTCCTACTCCTTTACTAATTTTAGGAAAACTTAGTCATCGTTGAAGATCACATATGTGCCTAACTCGGTAGCATGGAAGTTCTTGAATAGGTCAAAATCAATAAACTGATTGAGGAGGACCTCCTTTTCAGGGTCTGATCACTTGGGTCCTCCTCATCTTTTAACATTTTTATGTAATACATCTCCTTTGTTCAGAAGGAGGTATGTGTTGCTTCAAAGAAAAAAACTATGTTGTTAGCTATATGTTCAAGGTGCAAGGATTTAGATAGGATCTTCATCTTTGCCCCATGTTTTGTGCATAGTATCAAATAAGACTAATTGAGTGCTAGATATCCACCAAGCCTTGCTATAAATTCCCTTGAAAGGAACATTCTAAATACTAGGGGAATGTCTATTATGACTACTTCTTATGTGACTGTTTGGCTCAGACACAAGAAAAGGTTCATTGGAAGATCCTTGCGATCGATGGTCGTGACTTTCTTCCTATCTAATTGCATGATCCCTTTCTCAAGAGGCTTGTACTTAAATTTTAGGGAATCGACCACTTGCTTAGGCATGATCGTGGTACTAGCTCTCAAATCAATCATGTTATTATGTAAAATCTTATCTACTATGATAAGTGTTAAAAAGAGAGGTGTGGGATTTGGTTCTCTTACCTCTTTCACATTTGCATTATCCGTAATGTTTATGTATTTTGTGGCTCCCAAAGGTTCGTGGTCCAATGCGGGCTCCTTTTCATTATCTTGATTACACATTGGGTTGTATCTATCCGCAACATTTATTCGTCTTTCTTCAATGCCTCCTAGAGCAATGTCTGCTATTCTAGAATTGATATATCCCATAGAGACACATTGGTGAGTGCCTTCTTTAGTTGTTCTACCATGTTAAGTGTTTCTCCTGGTGAGACCTTAGGCTTGAACAATGTTATTTCTTTTTCCTTCAGAAGAGGTTGATCCAACATGGATGGGCTCAGTGCTTTGTCCACCTCTTTCTATAGCAATGGTAGAGCTTGTGACTATTGAGTCAGTCTGACTTGCGAGGTTTGCTCCACTTGTTGTTGTGGTTGTTGTGGAGCTCATTGCATGTATTCTCTAGTGAGCCTTCTTTTGGACCTTGTGTTGTAGTTCGATTATACTTGCGGGGCAATAGTCATCGACACATCATTTGCAAATAGTACATCTTCTTCCTCCATCCAAGAAAAAAGGGCTTGGTTTGCTGAGATATCCAACTCTTGCTCTAAGGACATCCCTTGTGCTTGTGCTTTGAAGTGGGCATTCTCTATACTAGGAGACTAATATTCTTCTATGTTTGGAAACATGCATTGGCCTCTTTGTTCTACTATATTTTGTTGAGAATTTCCTCTTGGACAATTTTAGTGTATATGGTTATCATTACATGGGAAGCACCATGCATTCTCTTCTTCTGCCAGGTTTTTCTGGCCTAGGACCAAATCCTTTTTGGGACTATTCTTGAGAGTATGAAGCAATATGGTGACTTGGACTATCTTATTTGTAAGAATTGGTTGCTAATTTCCTCCTTTCAATGCTCCTTGATATGTATTTTGTTGATAAGATGGCCTCCCTTCTTGATAGGTCTATGTGGGAGGTTTCAGAGGTATTGATTGCTATCGTTGGATGAGGACTAGCTCATTCGTGAAGGATTATATGAGGTTATTCATATCAATTACATATACTACTAGTGAATTATAAGAGCTCCACAAGTTGGGTTGTCTTCCTAGGTATACATACATGGATGGTAGTGTAGCCGATGTGCTCATTTTTGGAGTGGAGGCACTAGAAGTTGTTTCTTCTCATGGGCCACTAGATATTTTTTTGAATATGGACATCGATGGTCATGCCAGGAGCTTTCTGATGTTGATCAGACTGTATTCTACGTGCATAGCTAGATCATATGCATCAGGCAGGGTATCTCCTCCTATAGATTGTATCATGACTGTGATATCCGAATTGAAAGCCTTTAGATAGAACATGAATGTCGTGGCTTTCAGAGGCCTGGCTAACATAGGAATCCTTTACTAGGTTTTGTGGAAATTATTGTTCAAGTTTCTCATGGCCTCATGCAGGGGCCTCTTAATAGTAATTAATTGTTGCAACAAAGAGGAGCGATCTCCTTTCCCTGAGAAGCGCTCAAACAATTTTTTGTCGAGTTGATCCCAAGATTGAATAGAACCAGAACCCAAGGACCTATACCAGTCCTAGGCCATTCTTTTGAAAGATGCAACTAGTAACCTGAGGGATACATTCTCTTTCGTGATGTTATGTACTCTGGATACCTATGTTATATCTTGGAGATGCATGGAAGGGGTCTTAAAATCATCCTAAAAAAACTTTAGGATTATCTTGAGAGCATTGGCAGGTATGGAAGGCCATACATCTGGGGTGATATTAACTGAAAATAGAGGTTAGAAGCCAATTTGATGATAGTTTGAATTAAATACAACATGCCAAAGAGAATAAGCACTATTCTATAAAACCTTCCTATTTCTAAGAAAATAAAGCTCCCTAAAACAATATATGTATTCTTCAAAAATATTTTTTCGAAGAAGCTCCAAAACATTTTTCTTCACTACTTCCAGCCCTTATTTATAGCTAGAGGAAGAGGACACCACCACAAACAATCTAGAAGAAGAAGAAACTGCCAAGTGTTTGAATCTGATAGCTCACAATCCAATCTTAGATCTTGATTAGATCACAACAATCTTCGGTCATAAATTCTCAACTACTTCATTAATGGTTCCAGATATTTCACGAAGATATACTATTAGAAGATAATTAGATTTTAGCACAACTTAGCAAAATCTAATCGATCAACTATAAAGAATGATGACATTAACTCGAAGGCTACACCCTAAAACTAAGACATTTGTTGCACTGTCTAAACAAACTCTACCCAAAAAGATCTCTCTGCAGAAGATACAGACTGCCTGATGAAATAGATGACGTGTCAAGTGAGTGGGCGATTTCAAATTTTGTGAGGACAACTTCAAAGGAATTCCCACTGATAAGACATGTGTCCTAATTTGGTCCCGAAAGGAAAATGGTATATATAAAGTCACACAGCCACCATGTAGCGCATTGCATGCCTTTATGCGAAAGTGGTCTTTTTCCTTCGGGTGTGAAGCCATCCTGAAGCGAAAAAAGTAAGGGTTCGAAACCAAAACTACTTGAAGGAAAAAATTGCTCTACAATATTCTAATATTATGCCTTCTAAAAGCCATAAATTTTGTATGTGGTCTTAATATAGTATTTAATTGATTTAACTATCATTAGTATTTGTATATAAAAGAAAAGGGGATAAGGGGAATGCATATAGTAAATGTAGGCCTCACTTTCCATGTACAAAAAACATGATTATATACATATTAGCTAAATATAATTGTTGTGAGGAGGTATAAATGGGAGGTATTAATTGGTTTAACTATCATTAGTATTTCTATATAAAAGAAAACGGGATAAGGGGAATGCTTGATTTTTTTATTACCAGGTGTTTGAAAAAGAATAAGATTAAAAAGAATTATGTTGCTAGACTAAAATTAAAATATTATGTATTTTTCATAGAGTTTAATGAAGGAATAAATTTTGTACATCTATGTTTTCTTTTAGACATTAGTGTCTTGTATTAGCTTTTTCTTTCATTTCTATATTTTGATGTAAAAACATATTGTTATTAATAAGCTCAACTCATGTTCCAATACCAACAAGTGACTGAAATGGGGAAATTGTTGTCCATGAAATATTTAGTGATTCACCTTAAGGTCCTTAGGTTGACTCAACGAGAATTATCCCAAGGTAGGATTTCAGTGTGTGGCCTTGGGTGCAAGTGTAGGTGAATGTAGTTATGGAGGTAGGTGTTGTGTTGAGCAATGGAAGAAGCCATGAATAGCTAAAAGTGGGCTATAATTGCCTAAGAATAGTAATTGGGTTATTTAGATGTTAGGTGAGTACTTCTTAGTTTCTATTTTTAAAAGCATTCATAAGTCTAATTTGATTATCAAAGAAAAATTATGACTTATGACCTATAAAATACAAAATTTCAAACAAAAATATACAAATTTGAAATTGTGTGACACATGTCCACATGATCCTATTCAAAAGAAAAAATCATAATGTACAATAATACTCTAAAAAAATAATAATAATTAAAAAAAAAATTGAATATAATTTTTAATTTATGAAAGATCATTTCTAATTTCAAATCAAATCGCACTTTGAAAAAAAAAAATCAATATCATACTTATTATAAAAATCCAGAAAGCAATACTTCAAAGTCACGTCACACCAATAAAATAACGATTTTCCATAAGCAAATATCTATTTTCACATTTTATTTCCAAATATCATGTTAATCTACATACGGAAGTGATTTGATGAGGTCTGTGCGTTCTTATAATTTAACTTAAGTTGTTACATTTATTATGGTTTCCTATAGCATAAGATGCTTAAGTTCTTTCGAAGGAGATAATCGCAGTGGTAAAGATGAATACCCCGAAATTCAATTCAAACATTACTGTACTCAATACCGTGGACTCCACCAGAATATATTTATTTAGTCTCAATACGTTACATCGACTATGATTGGTATACGAGACTATTTTACAATGCTTCTCTATATTCCGCTCTGGACCGTCAATTATCCCCATTATAAACGTAATTGAAGGGTAAATTTTGACAAAACTCATTGCCGTCTCCAGCAAGTGAAAGTGATTCTCAGACTTACCGTCGTTTTATTGTGTAACAGTCAGATTAGTACCGTCTCCCAGACGCACACGTAGTTTGAATGTTTGCCAATTTAATTAAACAAATTTGTAGATCTTTATATTCTAAGCTTATTTGTACAATGAACGTACCTTTGCTGCTTGCATTTGACGTGCATAAGATGGAACAAACCTGTGCGTAATAATAAGGAGATATATTTCTCGGGTTTTGTTCCTAGCGCATTTGAGGTTTCATATTTTGCATAGAAATGGCCACAAATAGTCTCTTTATATGGTATTGCTCCCTTTCAGCAATTTGTATGCTTGCTCTACTTAAGAATTGTGATTTCATGGCAGTTGATGGTGGAGACAGCATCGCTTTGGGGGACTCGCTCACTGGAAATCATAGCATAGTTTCAATCAATGGTAACTTCGAATTGGGATTTTTCTGTCCTGATGGAACTAATAACTGGTACGTCGGCATCTGGTACGCCCAAATCTCCGTGAAGACCATTGTTTGGGTGGCTAATAGAGAGGCTCCCATCAGAAACAAGCCGGGCGTTTTGAAGCTATCAGCGGACGGTTATCTAAAACTGTACGATTCAGAGGGACGATCAATTTGGTCTACAAGGAAGAACCAGAAAGATATAGCCTCGAGGGCTATGATATCGAACTCTGGTAATTTTGTTATGTTGGGCGTCCATAACAATTCTGAGTTTGTCTGGGAGAGTTTCTTGTATCCAACGGACACATGGTTGCCGGGAATGAAGATGTGGAAAGGCATGAAGCTAACTTCTTGGAAGAGTTCGTTGGATCCCGCACCTGGACCCTTTTCCTTACAAATGGATCCAGCTCCAGGCAAGAAGCAGTTTTTGCTGGCACACAATAACAATTTTACTTACTGGAGCAGCGGAGAGTGGGTTAATGACCAATTCAGCACTATGCCAGAGATGTCGAATAAGGACAATGTTCAAATAACAGAATTTGTAAAGATTTCTCCCACAAGGATGTACTTCACGTATAGTCTAAGATCAAACTATGATAGTGTCATGCAACATGTAGTCCTGCATAAGACTGGAGACATGCAGTCGTACTATCTAGTTCGCAATAGCAGCTGGACTCTCAACTGGTCTAAGCCGCAAGAACTATGCCTTGTCTATGACATATGCGGGGCTAACGCAGCATGCAACAGTAACAATGTTCAATCCTGCAGCTGTCTAGAGGGCTTTAACCCAAAAGACAATCGCGCCTGGTACTCACAAGAATGGTGGTCAAGCGGATGCGTTCGTAGTAGTCCTCTCCACCGCTTTCCTACCAACGGCACTACCGATGGTTTTCTGCAAAAGAGTGACATATCATTAGCCGAGGAAAATGCTGTTCAAAATTCTCAATATACAACTCTACAAACATGCAGAGCTGCATGTCTAGAAAATTGCTCCTGCACAGCCTACGATGTCTCTAATTCTACTTCCCCCATTTGTAGAATGTGGTTTGGTGATCTGTTCAATATTCACGATGCATCAAACAGCCAGCCCGTCTTCCTTCGTATGGCTGCTTCCGAGTTGCGACAATCGATGTCCAGTGGAGGAAGTACCCAAGTTCTTGTCCTTTCGATTTCACTTCCCGGTGGCGCTGTTTTCATTCTTGTGTTGGCTTTCCTCACTGTTATGTTTCTTCGGAGGAGGCGTCGGACACTGGGTAAGGGCGGGAACACGGAAGATGAGCTGCCCGCCACGCTGAGAACATTCACTTACAAAGAGCTCCGAATCGCAACCAACAATTTCAAGGATAAGTTAGGGAACGGAGCATTCGGTTCTGTCTTCAAAGGAGCTCTCCCAGACAATACGCTTGTGGCAGTTAAAAAATTAGAGAGTTCCACACGGCCTGGCTTAAATGTCACACACTAAGCTTTGACTGCTTAGTGTGGACGTGCCGTGGGTCCCACTCCTCACCGGCCAATCCAATATCCGGCTCTTAGTGCCGTTTATATTTTTGTCTTTACCGTTGCCTTCACCTGCCTCCGTTTCCGTTTACCTTAGCAGTTCTCTGTTAACCGCTGCAGTCAGCAGTCAACCGCACAGTACCCGACTATGATTCAAACCAAACTCAAAACTCCCGCGCTGCAAAGTTTGCTGGATTTTAATCACATAAAATAAAATAAATGTGGTCTCATGGAATGTCAGGTAGCAGGATATACGCAAAATAGAGTTTTTGAAAGGCTTCAGGAACTTTCAAGCAAATGCAACTGCAGTTATAAAGCCAGACTCCACAACCTCTGCCAGCAGCCTAAAGCCAGACTCGACAACCTCTGCCAGCAGCCTCCCTGCCTGTGTGAAAATGGGAGCTTCGGAACAGGGTATGGAATCCATTCGAGGGTCTAGCTAACAGAACATGAGAGTAGTCCACACTGGAGTTGAAGGAGAATAAAAGGAATGCATTCCTCAAATTTGAAAAAAATCCTCGAATGCATTCCTTTTATTCTCCTTCAACTCCAGTGTGGACTACTCTCATGTTCTGTTAGCTAGACCCTAGTTTTTGGGTAAATCCTTTCTTTATATTGAAAATTAGTTTGTTGGTTTTGATGCTACCAAGATCAATTTAGTTCTTGTTTGGGTTCATCTCCTAGAGCTCCCTTTAGAGTTGGGATAAAATTATCATTTGTGGTATAGCTGATGCTATTGATCAGTTTGTTACCATTGACAATATCACAAAATCTAGAATATAATTTTTATTTTTGCTTGCTTTTGTGTTTGTATTAAAGTTGGTTGGGAGTTTCCCAATATTGTTAATATTTTCTCTAGGCTTGGTGTTTGGGAGAAAAAACTCTTAATATGATTGTTTCAAACTACCTTGATTATCTTTGTCAATGTTTTTGGTCCTTCCAAAAGCTTGTTTCTGGTTCCATGCTTCAGTCAAAAATATTGTTGGTCTATGTTGTTCTCTTCTTTGCTGTTGTTTCATGTCTCTCTTCTTGGGATACTTGTTTTGTTTGATATTCTTTCCAGTCTCACTGCTGGTGAGTCTCGTCCTTCTTTATTTCCGTTTTTTGTCTTACTCTTTGTGAGACTCCTCTCTTATGCCTCAATGACTGCTTTGTAATGGGTTTAAGCCCTTCCCGCTTTATACTATTAAAACAAACTCCCCTAATAGTAGTATCTCAATTATAGTATAACTATTAATCTAAATTATAGTGGAAGGGTTTTAGATCTATACATTTTGATTCTTTGTGGTATGGTCATAGCATTACCAAAAGGTCCCCAATGATTAGTTCTAGGAAACTTGTTAAGATTTATATTGAATTTGCATGACCTTGGTGTGATCATAGTTTCCTTTGTTAATTATTAGGGTTGGAATTAAGAAAATATCTTAGGATTATGAGGCATTCACACACACAAGAACATGAGGTGTAAAAATAATATAGCTTCACAATCCTAGAAAAAATAGACCAATATATTGGATTTCCTCTAATTGACCTTTGCAAAGTGATATACAGAGTATTTGGAATGTCACTTATAAACAACCTATTAACTTCTATGTATATGATTTCTAACCCCTAATACCTACTTGTATCAAATTTATGAAATTAGATCCCCTATTCATAATACAAAAGTGATATATTTGGTTATATTTTATATATTTAGAAAACCCCAATATGGATGCATGTGATAAAGTATTACTTTAGAATTGAATCTCTTGGGCTAACTATATAATGCAATTATCAAAGAAGCTACAATTTTCAAATATGTTATTTTTTATGAAGATGAATCATGATAGCAAGAATGGATTAATGACTAGAAAAAATTAAAAGATATTGAAATAAAATATTTTAATGGAAGTGTAACAAAATTTCCCTCTATACCTAGCAATATATCCACCACAACTAGTGTCTCATTTTCACCATTAATAACATCTCCAAACACAAAAGGAATACCAATTCCAATGTCAAGGAAGACAAGAAACTCAAGATAAACTATGTAGGCAACACAAAATGAAGAAAAAAATGACAATTTTACTAATTTTTCCTTTATTTTTTTAAGTTGATCTAATTAGTTTTGAAGAATCCATATATGTAAAAAAAATGTTTCAATGTTATGTATGCAGATATTATAAGATTGAGAAAACTAAAATGTGGTAGTTAGTGAATCTTCATATACCTAAAAAGATGCCATTGGTGTCAAATTGGTTTATAAAACTAGATGCAATAAAAATGGTGAAATTAAAAGGCATACAGAAAGATTGGATACAAAAGAATATTTGAAATAGCATATAATTTATTATAATGAAACATTTTCACTTGTGGCAAGATTGGACACAATTAGAGAGAAATTTTAGCAATAGTAGCCCAACACAATTGGAAACTGTATCAAATGGACATAAAATCCATATTTTTTAAATTATAAGTTCGAAGAAGAGGTTTATGTTGAGTAGCCAATTGGCTATGATTTTTTTGGTTCAAGAAAATAAATTCTATAAGATGAAAATTATGTTATATAAGTTCAAACAAGTAGGTAGGGCTTGGTATAATTGCATAAATATGCATTTTAAGCAATGGTTTTGACAAGAGTAGCATTGAACCCCACACTATCCACCATTTTAAGCAATGGTTTTCACATTATAGAAAAATAATGTGAAATTTTATAATAGTTTTTTTTGTATGTAGTTGATTTTATTTTTACAACAAATTGAAATTTGTTAATTGAAAATTATAGATTAGTATTGAAGAAAGAATTTAAGATGATGGATTTGAGATTGATGAAATGTTTTCTTGTTATAGAAGTTAATTAAATTAGTGGTGGATTTTTTATAACTTATATATGTATGCATTTATGATGTATTGAAGAGATTTAGAATGTTGAGTAGTAAACCAACTCATATGCACTAGTTTAAATAGAGTAAAGAATAAGAAAAGATGATTATAACAATGTAGACCAACATTATATAAAATATTAGTTGTAAGTATGTTGTATTAGCTAGCTACAAGGCCTAATATAATTTATGTAGTGAGTTTAATCCCCAAGTGCATGGGAAAACTAAAATACATTCACTTGCAAGAAAGAAAAAGAATCTTGAAAAATGTCAATACCACTAAAAATCATGGAATTCTATATATTAAATTTTAAAATAATTTAAATCTAATCGTTTATAAGATAACTAAGAAAGTAGCATTGGTAATAGGAAGAGCACTTCCAAATATGTTTTCTATTTTAGTTTGGGAGTAGTATCATGGTATTCCAAACAACCCATTGTATTTCTTTTATATTTTAGGCCAAGAATGTGGTTGTAATTTCAATAGATTGCCAATAAATTTGGATGAGAAAAGTATTATTAGACTTAATTGGATGAGAAAATCTTGTGAGAATATAATTGTTCCAAACTTTATTATTTAAAAGTCCTATATAACATGGTCAATCCAATTAGATTGATATCAAATATAATTTAATTAAATAAATAGCTATGAGTGCAAAAATTAATTTTAATGTTTGCAAGTGAAAGAAGCAATTCACAAACATTTTATAAAGCTACTAGAAATAAATTATTTTGAGAAATTGAGCTATAATTTGGGCATCACTAATTTGGAAATTCAAGCTTAAGGGAGTGAGTTGGAATCAAGCTTGATCTACCATCTCCAAAGATTGCTTGAGTGGTAGCTCCATCTAGACTATTTTTGGTAGAATCCATAGAAAACATTTAATGAATATAGTTAATCTATACATGAGCTTTTAAAAATATCAATAGTCTAGAATACCTTGACATAGAAGACGTGAAAACTATTTGAATTGAATATGTTGGATTCTCCTGGTTTTGGCTCCATTTCTTTTTCTTACACCATGTATCCCCTTGTCATCCTAAGACTCTCAATTTGTTGTCAACCTTTTATTTCAACTTTCATAACCCCATATATGTTTTTGTTAAACTAAATTGATCCCTTATTGTTTGTATTTACATTTATATAATTTTAGTTTACAATTCTTTGTTGCTAGTTTTTGTCATGTATCAAATTGCCTTATTTATTCGTTGTTCTTTTTAAATTCATCAACATGTGGTCCATGAACTAGGTAGTTTAGTACAAGGCAAAACATATTGATACTTTATAGTGATGTAGCTATATATAAGTGATTATTGGTTGGTTGGCTTATGAGATGGATTTTAAAATTGAGGGCTTGCCTAAGCTAGGTACATCATAGAGGAATTTATTTTATATGGAAAATTTAAAATGCATTGTTTCCTTGGTTTAGGTTTTTATTTAGTATGTAAAGAGACATTATGTTTGTATGGATGTAGGCAAGTTTGGATGGTTTGGACAACCCTACCAAATCCATAAATGCTACTTATATCAATATAGGTGGTTTGTATATGATATGGCAATTTACCATGGCCATTAATATAACATTAGCTCTTATCAAGTGAAGAAAAACCATCGCATGTTTAAAATATAATTATGGCATCCCATATCCCCTATTTCTAGCCTTATCAAACACATGTAAAGTGGGGATATAAAAGAATATATGATTTTTTATATAATATAAAATTTCCTATTTTATAGTTTCTTCCTTGCACTTGTGTGAGCAACAACAAGAAATAAATATTTGTAACTCAATTGTTTTATGTTGGTTCTTGTACTAAGGATAGACTTAATATGCATAAAAGATGATGTCTTATTGGCTACAAGTATTGAATAATATATTATCTAATACAAGATAGTTAAAAATGATATTTTGTGACCTTGCCTTATTCATGTAGGAAACATATTGTATTATATGCTAGCATATGGCATGTAGAACTAGAATGACGCCTTTTCCTTTTTCCCTCCTTGCAAAATGTCTTTTGATTTAGTGCATTATCATTGTATCATCCTTTTCTTCAAAATAACACATGTTTATAAGAATGGAAAGTCATGTTTGGTAGATTTATTACACATGAAGGCAAGGATACTAATACATGTACATGCTTGGATTTATTTTAGAATTGTTGTTTGTTTATTTTGAAAGATATTATCCCCCATCTATCTACTCTCAAATTTATTTTTAATAGATCTAATCCCTTGTGTAAATGAATGTCTAGTGTAGAGTGTTGAGAAGATAGGGAATTTTTTATTTGACATGAAATTTTAAGTTTATCTACACCCATATGCTAAGAGTGGGAGAGAGGTGAATGATATAAATACATGGTGATAAGATGTAAAATATATTATCCTATTATCTATTCCATGTACAAGAGAATACTTAAATATTAATTGTAGATAACTAAACATTGTATTTTTATTTTTGGGAGGCTTATTCATTTGTATGTCGATTTGGAAAAGTTGTAATGGATTTTCCTCCCCATACTTTCTAGGTGTCTCCCTAGTGGACTAAGGTATTTTAGGAAGTCACGAGAGTGCATCATGACTCCTCGTGTCGTTTTTGGTGGATTCTTGTTTTGAGGACTTGTTAGTGTCAAAACATTGTAAGTCATTTCAATATCTTACAATACACTCTTTTGAATACAAGTGAAGTATCTTTGGAATATTGTGGATTTTAAATTAAACCTACAATTTGTGATGATTCATAAATTTGTGCATTATATTGAAATGAGAAATACACAATATAGTTCTCATTTCAAGTTTACAAAAATTATTGCATTGTTTCATCCTTGATGCTATTTCTCAATCAATTTAGGAACAAATTATGAATGGAAAAGGACAAAAAAATTAAAAAACATTTCTTTTAGTTGTGTTTGGTAGTTTAGAATTAGTTCATAAATCTTATTCGCCAATATAATTCAACATTATATTTTTATATATTCTAACTGAAATCAAGTTGAAGCATCTTAAAAGGATCTTGCTGGTATAATTTGTAAATTACATATGTGCATTGCTCAATTAAGATTACTCATCTTAAAAGGTATAAAATTATTTCACATCAATTATTGCATGCAGATACCTACTATTATCTAGCTAATTAAGGTCAAATAGTTTTAATTTTGGTTGTTATGTTGTGTGGTTAGTCGATAGATAGATTGTAACTTATTATTTCCCCTTCTCTGTCTTATCTAAAATCATCATGAAAACACCCTCCTAGGCTTGGCAGTGCTATAAGAGGAAAAAGCTTAATGACTTATGAATTGTCCTAGTACAATTATTTCTTTGATGATGATCTTACCCTTTATGTCATGGCTTATCTTTTTATGTTGTCTTGACATTAAATGGCTTCTTTATAAGAATTTGGATGCAATCATTAAGAGGCAACATAATACAAGATTGCAAATTTCAAAATACACTAGAAAATGTAACCATTCTATATAAATATTCAACATGTAGCATTATAAATGAGAATATTGACAAATAAGAATTAAAAATATGTTCAACAAGACTTCTGTAATTTCTATATATGTTTCACTTATGTATGAAAAATAGTCTATTTATTTAAGTAAATTTAATAGAATTAACAGTATAAAATAGAATGTTTAATAAAATAAAACACAAACTCTTCAAATTATTAACATTAAAATTTCACTATAAATTAATAAATTTATCAATTATATATGTAATATTTTATTATTTATAAGACATTTTTTTAAAATCACTTAAATTTATACCAAATATAAATTATCTATACATTATTACTATTAACTACAAGCCTTGTGATTAAATCCAACCCTATTCTCCTCACCATCTCTTATAACAAACTAATTTCTTTAAGCATGATTTTATAAATAAGAAAATAATTCCCACCCAAAGAAAGGTCTCACTTGTCTACAATGTTAACCAATTTAACCTCGCCAAAATAAAATTCTTTTTGGTTAAACAATGTGCTTATATTTACACTTTTCAGCTCTTTGGTGAGCCTGTCATATAGAGATAAATTTATTTCTTCAAATTTGGTTAACCTATGAACTTTATGAAAGTCATTTTGTACTAATTATATGTGATACACTTAATCTCCAGGATTATTGTGGATCGATCTATATCAGAGACTCATCAAAGCTGTGAAATGTAGAATAAGCAACTTATAGAGACAACTTTAAGTTTCATATTTCTTCATTTTCATAGAGAAAAAAGAGACCTCAGCTGGTGCCATCAAACACACTATACATTCTTAATATTAAATTTCCAAATTTATTTCCCTCTCAATTACACTACATTATTCTACATACATTATCTCAGCAAATTTTCAACACATAGCATAGTAGATACTTCCATTGTGCAGTGAGAAACAGAATAATGAAAGCCAATTTACTGGCGAGCTCATAGCAGAGCTCCTACCTGCCAATTGCATTTGCTTGAAAGTTCTTGAAGCCTTTTAAAAAAAGCAAATTCGTGAATAATCTGCAATCAGGGCATTCCAAGATAACACATTTCATTGAGGCATTCTGTTAAACAGTTCATGTGCCTTGTCTATGCTTCCATATTTTGCGTATCCTCCAATCATGGCAATCCATTTGACCACATTTCTTTGAGGCATTTTGTCAAACAGTTCACATGCCTTGGCTATGCTTCCACATTTTGCATACATGTCTACCAAGGTAGTTGCAACCTCAACATCTGAAAAAAATCCTCGAATGGATTCCATACCCTGTTCCGAAACTCCCATTTTCTCACAGGCAGGGAGGCTGCTGGCAGAGGTTGTGGAGTCTGGCTTTAGGCTGCTGGTAGAGGTTGCGGAGTCTGGCTTTATAACTGCAGTTGCATTTGAATGAAAGTTCCTGAAGCCTTTCAAAAACTCTATTTTGCGTATATCCTGCTACCTAGCATTCCATGAGACCACATTTATTTTATTTTATGTAATCAAAATCCAGCAAACTTTGCAGTGCGGGAGTTTTGAGTTTGGTTTGAATCATAGGCGGGAACTGTGCGGTTGACTGCTGACTGCAGCGGTTAACAGAGAACTGCTAAGGTAAACGGAAACGGAGGCAGGTAAAGGCAACGGGAAAGACAAAAATATAAACGGCACTAAGAGCCGGATATTGGAATGGCCGGTGAAGAGTGGGACCCACGGCACGTCCACACTAAGCAGTCAAAGCTTAGTGTGTGACGTTTAAGCCAGGCCGTTCCACACAGGGAGAAAAACAGTTTCGGGCAGAAATTAGCACCATCGGAAACATTCAACATGTCAATTTGGTGCGGCTTTGCGGGTTTTGCACAGAAGGATAACAAAGGCTGCTGGTTTACGAGTACATGCCCAATGGCTCTCTCAATTCCGTTTTATTCGCTGGATCGCAAAAGCTGTTGGAATGGAAGAGGCGATTCGAGATCGCTTTAGGCACTGCACGAGGTTTAGTTTATCTCCATGAGGAATGCAGATATCAAATCATTCACTCCGATATAAAGCCCGAGAACATTCTGCTGAATAGCGATTTCAGCGCAAAAGTGGCTGATTTTGGCCTTGCAAAGTTGGTGGGAAGAGATTTCAGCAGGGTTTTGACAAGCATGAGAGGAACTCGAGGATACATTGCTCCCGAGTGGCTCGACGGCTTAGCAATTACTTCCAAGGCAGACGTGTACAGCTTCGGCATGATGCTGATGGAGATAATATCGGGTCGAAGAAATGTGGACATGAGCGTGAAGGAACGGACAAAGCAGTACTTTCCCTCATGGGCTGCAACTCAAATTCATAAGGGAAACTTGATGAGTATTGTAGACGAAAGAATTGTTATGCATGCGGATGTTGAGGAGGTGAGAAGAGCTACTCTTGCAAGCTTGATATGCGTTGCAAAGGATGAGAATGAGAGGCCAAGCATGGCTCAAGTTCTCCTGATGCTCTAAGGGAAAATGGACGCTGATACACAGCAAGTAATGAAATCTCTACAGTATCTAGGGGACCTCTATTAGCTTCCCGTTGTCGCCTGCTTTAAAATGTATAGCTCCTCTCTCGCAGGGTGCCTTTTTCAGTTAAGGTTTGCTTTGAGGACAGATCAAACTTTGACTTTTCCTTTCAGGTGATCATGTCTGTTATATATCGTTAGTGAATGTTATACTTAAATGTTTAGAGTTGATGGCCGTACTTTTATTCTAAAATACAATTGAAATTTGCTTCTAATATCGTGTAGTTTATATATATTTTTGTTTTTTAATAAAAACCTTTTTATGGGTGTAAAAAAAATAATTTTGTTTGACAAATAGGTGTATCATAAATCTAGATCTAATTAGTAATGATCAATATTACAAACAAATTTCATATATATAACACACAATAAATGTGTGAATTATTATTTTTAAATAATAATTATTTATATTAAATAAGAAATTTAGTCATTATAAGTAGGTCATACATATTTCTTATTTCGAAAAGAGATAAATTTATAAATAAGAGGATTTTTTTACTACTTTGAAATATCATGTTGAATTAGGCTTTAAGTATATAATTTTTTACACAAATTTATTAATTTATTATTCATGAGTAGTAGTTTACACAAATTCATCTCTCGTAAATATGAATGATTCACTTAACATGTATTGCATCTAGCTAGTTTTCATCCCCCTCTAAACACCTAACTAAAAAAAACACTAAATCATTTGTCTAAATTCAAAATACACTATAAAATACATCTTACTCATACTCATAACATATATAAATCTATCTATTACCTTTTTACCATTTATTTATTATTTTGGTAAACAAGTAGTCGTTTTTTAGATTTCTACAATATTTATTTTTAAATATAAAAGCTTTAAAAATATTCTTATACATAAAAATTATTAAGCAATATATACCAAAAAAAAAAACATGTGAAACTTTTAGGAACATGAACATGAACAAAACTTTCGTAGATAAATTTGTAAAGTTAATCTTAATTTAAATGATAAACATAGTGAAGAATATACTCATTTTTTTCCATATTCATTTATTAAAAGTTTGATTACAATTATGAACATGGTGAGCACGAATGGGAGCGAGCGGGGGGTTTCGAAAATTTCTTAGGAGGAGGGAGATGGTGGTGCAGACTCTAAGGATGATCATGGGGTGTGTTGGTGCTTCTGGCCATTGGATGTGGGGGGGCAGTGTGTTGGGCTTCTTTTTTGCTTTGCCGGTGTTGTCTCTACTTTGTTTGCCCTTCTTAACTCAGACTGGCTCCTGTGTCAATTTTGGGTTGTTTTGGGTCTCTTGTAGGTTTGGTCTGTTTACGCGCTGACCTCCGTTTTCTCAGTTTCTTCCTTTCCTACCTGCCAGGGTTTCTACTACTTTGTGGTGGAAAAGGATCTGTTTCTCATGGTAAGGACCCTGTCACTACTACATCAATCAAGGGGGTATTTAAGACAATTTTTAAGACAATATTTGAGTATATTGTCTTAAATTGAGATAGAGAAAAAGTTGTTTATTGTCTCAAGTATTGTCTTTAACGGGGTGTCTCTATAAAGACAATATAAAAATGTCTCTATAAAGACAATATGACATAGAAGTATTTTTGTCTCTTTAAAGACAATATGAAATTGTCTCTATAAAGACAATATGACATAGAAGTATTTTTGTCTCTTTAGAGACAATTTCATGTTTGTCTCTTTAGAGACAATTTCACTTTTGTCTCTTTAGAGACAATTTCACTTTTGTCTCTTTAAAGACAATAGTTGGGATTAAAGATATTGTCTCTAAAGAGACAATATGTAAAAATTGTTTCTTTAGAGACAATATGTAAAAATGTATTAAAAAAATAAATAATTCAATGTTTTCAAATTCTCGTCGTCCTCCTATTTGTTGGAGTTTTTATTTTTTATTTTTCAAATGCGATGGAAAATTATAATAGAAATTATCAATGATTTTGAAGTTGGAACAATGAACAGTTGTCGAATAGACAAAGCATAATGTTCATAAAAAACAAAGAAAATAATGCATCCTAATCCAAATTCATAAAGTAAATGCCAATAAGTATTTTTTTATTTATAGTTTATAAACTTGTTCATACAATCATGAGCAACACGTATGTCATAACATGACATACACAAACAATTCATTTCTAGGAAAGAGAAAATGTTAATATTTTCCTAAAAGCCATTGGAATATACCCAACTACTAGCATAACTCTTTCGAGCATGGCAAGGTAGCTTGACAAAGAGTTGACTCAATTGTCTGGACTGGACAATTTTGCTTCAGAACGAGAACTTTCTTCTTGCATGCTTATGTATGGTCCTTTCAAACGCTGATAACTTTTCATTGTAACAATCCACTAAATCATGTACTTTGTTATTGATGAACGACAAGATTTCCAAATCGTCTTTGAGCATAACACAGCCTTTCAAGATTTTGATATGATTTTGGAGAGAGTTGAATTCTTCCTTTAAGATAATCAATACGGTGAAAGCAAAATTTTCCTGCAAGCAAACAATATTAGATTTAACAAGTAAATCCATTTGCATTATTCATTTAAAGGACCACAAATCCACAAGTCTCTACACATTAACTGAAAATAATAAATCTGCAAATCAAACCCCAAAAAAATATCCAATTATAAGCAACCACTACACTAGTCATTTGATAGCCCAAAAGTGAAAATATGTGATCCCAAAAAACTTTCACAAATATTTTCTTTCATAGAACTTACTGCTCAAGCTGGGCTGCAAACTGTGCAATTTTAAGTTGGCACTGGTTAGCCGTACTAGTAACTTCTTCACCTTGATAGAGCCCTGCAACTCGCTCAAACTATTCCAAAGCCAGTTCCAAAGTTTCTTCAACTTCATATATTTCACCAAATTCCTATAGAAAACAATATTTTGAAGTACATTAGAAATCTAAATTATGGAAATTGACTTATAAATTTCCAAATCAAAATCTGGTTGATGACCTCCAATATCCCAATTGAAGTATAAAACTCTAGAAACCAAAAGATTTGATAGATACATGAAATTCTAACTTTATAAATTATAAACAATAAAATTCTACTTAGACACAACCAACACATAGAACAACCAAAACTCTCAGGTAAGCCAATTTCAATTATGATGCTAAGGTAAATCAATCATAGAAAAAAAACTAAACGGACAAGGAAAATCTCTATGAAATCTAGTGTAATGAAGAACAGTTTAGAAGCTGTGATAGTTTTAACATAACAAGGAGTACAATACAAGAAACAGCTGTGAGAAGAAGTACCAAGAACTGGAAGTTACAGCCATCTCCCACTTTAAGAAAAAGACACAAAATAATGGAGTGGAAAGAGAGGACAACCATAGTAGTGCCAAAACTAGTGTTGACCTTAGAAACTACTATCTTTGGGTCGCCATTCAAATTCAAGGAGGACTATTTGGTCTTTGCTCTATCTATGACCCCAATCACCTCTTAATATGACCTAAGTTTGGAAATGGATGAGGTATAACTCACCATTATAGATTGGATTCTGAAGGGAAACTTTAACATGGTTGAATACTCTTTTGACATACGTTGGAGTAACAACTCACACTTGTCTTGAGTTAAATTTGATGCTTCTAGATATTAGCCCATAATTCTTTGGGTGTTTTTGACTCATTCACTAGATTTGTATAAATAGTTAAAATCACCATTGGTCCACTTGGAGTAATCGTAAAGATAGATTCTTCAGAAAATTAGTAGATTAGACTATATTAATCTCTAATGGTTCAAACAAGTTCAAACTTAAGCACCCTTACCTAGATTAGAGTTCAAATGCTGGAATTGATTCTAGAAAAAATTTGCATGCTAATAACACATTCTTCTTGTTCTTCAACTTGAAAGCAAATGTAAGACAACCTTTAGATAATTTATACTATAATTATTAACAATCAACAGATTAACATTCTAACATTAAAAAATGTCAACATATTGTACTACCTTAGGATGCACAATTCCAAATTACCCAATGCTCTTCCCTTTAAACATAATATTTGCTTGTCTACTAAAGAAAAACTCTGGCTCCTGCAATCAGAAAACATAAGAGCAATGTTATTTATAAATTTCAGTAAAGTGTTTATGCTAGATATGACTACTAGAATATTCAAAGAAAGTTCATTATCCTTTTTCCCCTATACTAATTAAACAAAACCATTTGAATCTTACATGAGATGGCCTTATATAATAGCCTGAGTTATCTCCAACTGAAACAAATGGTACACCGACAACTTCCATAATTCTGTCCACTAGACCATGAATTACCCGCAGGAATCAACAAGTAAAACATGCAATGAGAAAATGCAGGGTATCTCAGACTTAATACTAAGAACTCCTTTTGTCCCCAATGCCTAAAAGCATAAAGGCCTTTCTATAGGATGAAATGATCAAATTTCAATTTTATAGTGTAACAAATTTATTTCCAGTCAAGAGGAGTTCCATTCATTCAATTGTTTAAAACAATGAAACATAAAAGTATCTATCATATTAGACATAAAAATATATTTAATGCTCTTCAAGGAAACAAATCCTATGACAGATATATATAGATAGCAGAAATAAATGACTAAAAAGAAAAAATAGGAAAGCGGAAAAACAATTCAATATTTGAAGTATTTCAACATGAATTATAAGAAACACCCCTTAATTGATAAACTTACATATGAGACCTCTCGTTGGTAGTCAAAGTCAGACCTCAAACCTCACCATAGGTCATTCACCCCCAGAGCATGAACTTGAGATGAGGGGGGCCGGCCAGTGACATCATCCTCGCTCTTGCCTTGGGTCTTCACAAGCCCATGTCCAAGAGTTGAGGTGCAAAGTTGGAAGCACACGTTTGTTCTATATGTTTAACTGAATCATTTAAACTAATTTTTAAGAAATAGAGGCTGAAATGCATAGCTAAAACAAGCCATATTGTGTGAGTCCTTTGAGGAACCACCACCTTCATAATTTGTGCTTGTCAAAAGAATGACAATCAGAAAGGATGGCAACAGTTCTTAGGATTGTCTTCACTGTGATATGCTGGAAAGACAGGCTAGATTCAAGCACATTTGATGAGAATTATTGCAAACCATTGCCAGTCATTAATATCTCCTTAAAAATTACATTAATAATCAATGAATCAT
The DNA here is from genome assembly GCA_007258455.2 of Sequoia sempervirens. Classification (NCBI taxonomy): domain Eukaryota; kingdom Viridiplantae; phylum Streptophyta; class Pinopsida; order Cupressales; family Cupressaceae; genus Sequoia; species Sequoia sempervirens. The sequence continues at coordinate 3,880 of VDFB02033470.1, read as the reverse complement.
CAAAGATGATCTCAATCTTTAGCCACCCTTTTTCAGTTGCCAACTTCAGGTCTCTCCCATCAGCCCTGCCTTAGGAAAAATTATTAGTTTCCAGCCTAAGAGCTTCATGAAAAGCAAGGAAAGATTTTTCATTAATGTCTATGAAAACATGCTAGGTCCAGCGAAACCAGGATACCTCTCAGTGCAGCCATAAACTACTCCCACCCAATTTTTTACTTCTCCCATCTCCTTTATCAAGTACTTCTATTTTATATTAATTAATAAGGACAATAGTTAACTAATTATGAAGAAAATTACAAATCATGATCTATCAAAATATATTATGCATGTAAGCAACCACTTTTGACTGATTTAGTGACTAAGTTAAGGTTTTAACGCATGCTGCTCCAACAAAGGGTCTATGATAGAGGCATTGGTTGAGGTTCTCAGATTTTACACATGCTCATAAATTTTATAATATGATTTAAATGTCACCATCTTCAGTCCTAGTTTTATTTATTAAGAAAAGATTTGCATACCATATAAACTACTTTAGATCAATATTAAATATAAATACTACCTTCCAAAGGAATCAACACAAGCAAACAAGAAAATATTGAAGCAAACGAGCAAACAATTGTAGAACCCACATTATGAACTAAACTAGGTTTAAGATTGATTGATGGGCCAGTAATACTAGTAACAAAACTAGCAAACTTCAAACTAAACTTGCTATCAACACACCATATATATAATTTTAAATTATTTAGTGCACAAAAAAACCCCTTGTTCAATATGCTCATGACACATAAGGGAAAAAACCAAGCTAGTTATAGTCAATAGAATACAAAACCATTATATCCAGACTTATGTCCTCCAAGTTTATCAATAATTGTATCCTTACTACTATAAAGTAATTTGTGAAACACACTATGGCTCATTTTCTAGCCAAGACAAATCCTATCAGTCAACTTAACATTTGCATACCTCCGTGGCAGCAGAGTACTCCTGAGAAGAGCTTAAAAAGTCTTTACTAAACACACCTGGTGCTATCTTACTGAGTTCCTCTTTCGTGTATATTAAAATCTTGTGTACAATGCTACAAAACTCCCTGCACATTATGAAGCAGGTAAAACAAGTTACAAACCCAATAAAATTAAGCAAGCAGTATAGAAATTGTGAAGATTATTAGAGAGGACAGAGAGAGCTTGAACAGAGGCCTTCAAAAGGCAGTGATGAACTTAAAACCCTATCAAGGCATTGATATTACTAAACAATAAAAAGATCTAACTTGGTATTACTCATATTTGGATACATAATAAAAAGACTAGAATCTGTTTGTTACTCATTTATTCTTTGCAATGATTTAATGTAAGAAATGTCGTAAACTTTAATCAGATTACATCAATCTTTATTATTATCATGCTATCATTTAAGCAAGCCAAAAAGATCTTTAAGAATTCTAAAGTGAAAAGAATTTAATGTAGAAATGGAATCTAAATAAGTAAAAATATCATATATGTATGTAAAATATTTACTTTATCTCACGCAATGATTTAATGTAACAAGTCTCTTACACTTTAATCAAAATACATTAATCTTCCTTAATAGCATACTAGCATTTAAACCAGCCAAGAACATTTTGCATAAATCTGATGCAGAATAGACCATAGTTGCATGGAAATGGACACAGATTTAGGATCAAACACAGATATACAGATATGGGAAATTTTCAAGGCACCTCATACAGATATTACAATAATGAAAATATAAATATATTTGATTCTTTAAACATCTAAGGGTATATGCATCTTCCCCTGAAGCTCTAATAAAACAAACGATGAGACAAAAGTGTACATAGAGTGAACAAACCATTCCAAGTAACTACCCCACTAAAATAGATCCAACTGGATCATAAATTGGATTTCCAGTTACATTAATTGCAACCAAGGATAAAGCAACAATAATTAAGCCAGTAACTACAACACCATCCTGAGAACACAATATGCAAATTCAAATGTTAACTCCTCATATCTTATTGTCACAAAATCTCAGACTATGATCATATTGATTGACTGATTTGTCAAAAAAACTATTAATCAGATACATTTAGTACAAAGCAAGGAACTGTCAGTTTTTTTTCTAATTAGATATTTGCATAAAAAAATCAGTCTCATCATGCAGCGAAAATCAAAACCATATGTTGTTTGTGCCATGATGTGGCCATCAGATTGTGTATGAGACAAGATGTCAACAACCATTTTGATTACTGTAAGCATGTGACATATAAATAATTGTAAACCCGAAGGCTAATAAAATTTTTTTGTGAATAAATATTTTGTAGTATTAAGGGAATTTTTTAAAGAGTTGAGAAACCTTTGCAAATATTTAATATGCTAAAATTTTCAATTATAAATATTATTCAAAACCTTCTATTTTTCTAATGTTTTAAAAAAAATAGTTCACATTTTCTGAAGCAAATTGAATTTCCTAACAAAATAACAATAACAAAATGCTATATATAAATATGCATTTTTATTTTTAAAAAAAAATCAAATTCAAAACACAAAACAAAATGTTTTAGGAAATGTGAACATTGGTCAAAAATAAAAATAGTGAAAATACAAAAAAGAAGCAGCAAGGAAGTGAGCTGAGATATAAGATAGCTTTGATACCTCTTGAGCTTTCCAGGAACTCTATATTCTAGGTAGCCATGTTTGTGGGATACTTTTTAATTATCATAACCTTACTTGAGACATTGAAGATAAGAGAGTTTATTTTTTAAGCTATAAAATGATAATCTCATGTATTGAAAAAAGAGAATAAGTTATAACATATTAAGCTAAACATGTTTGATATGAAAACATTGCCTGTGAACAAAATATGACATTAAGAACACAATTAAAGCATGGGATTGTTATCCATGTAGAAAAAATAAAGGATATTAGTGATAATATTTGCACAATTGCCACTGGGTGCAATTGGTTTGCACGATAAGGAGATAGCATTTGTTTTAATTAAGTTGGTTTCATTTCATGTATATTTATGCTCTTATCTAATTTAAGTTAAGAAATCAAGTTTAGTTTATGTGAAAGCAATTTTAAAACTAGAATTAGGAAAGTATATAAAATAAAGCCATGCAAAGGCTAAAGAGTAAAGACAACTTAGATTAAAGTGATATTTGGAATAGCTCTATCATTAGCACTATCTTAAGGGTAGGAGACGACTTCCTTCTCATTGAAGTATGAGAAGACATTGTGAAAGAATGTGATTGTTGTCCATAAATTTTGGTGAAAAAGTAAAACTTTGAAAATTTGTTAAATTCACAAATTGAAAGTGGTCCACCTTCAATCTTGGATTGCTTTGTATATTGGCATTAGTAGAATAGAGTTGGGTTAGTCTTGTTTTTAATGGGATTTCAGTGCATCAAACATCAAAGTACTACCAATTTGAGATTTCACATAGTTAAAGTGAAATCTTAGAAGTCAAACAAGATTAAGCCAATTTTGTCTTCTATTGGCAATATCTAGAGAACAACCAAAGCCCATAGGTGAGTCACTCTTAATATGTAATGATTACACATCTTCAAGGTTTTGCATTCACACCAATTTTTATAAACAATCAATGTTGTCCTTTTACAATGTCTTCATATATAGGGAAGAAAGTCATCTCCATGCTTAGACATGCCCCTTAAGATAGAGTTCTTTCAAATAAAACTATATCTTAGGTTGTCTTTAGCCTTTGCATGGTTTCTTTTGCTTAATTATTTCCACATTAGTTCTTAAATTGTTTCCACATAAACTAAACCCTCTCTCAATAGGAAAATAGCATGCAATTTTGCATGAAATGTAACTAATTCAAACAACTCCCAGCTTTGTTTTATGCAAATTAGATGCACATT
>VDFB02033469.1:0-27368 GCA_007258455.2 Sequoia sempervirens | reverse complement strand
ATGATAGTAAGTATCCCTTTCCATTGATGCCTACTCACACTTTCAAAATTGCTCATAGAATTTTGGATTTCTTCATCCCCCTATTCAACTCACATTAAGTATGCTAGAATGTTAGGAAAGGTGTCTCAAACTTGCTCCTAATATTAAGAATACTAAAAACATGATTTTCCAGCTATATAATAGAAAAATTCAATTTCTAGGCTATAGGAGTTATTAATGAACGAAATATATATTCTTAGTTGTTCAACATTAGTTTCATAATGCTTAGCACATTGATATCTTTGAGCTATATAATTAAAAATTGAGCTCAATTGGCCTCCGAATCAAAAGTTATGGCCTTTGTAAGTTGGACCTCCCACATTGAAAATATAAAAACATTTACGATACATAAAAGAGTTGTAAAAGGCAATTACAATTGTTGATCAACTTATGGCACATGTATGACATTTCATAAAACATTTTTAAATGGAGATAAAGGAGCCAAAATGAAGTGTCTAAGATGGTGAGTGGACTATGATAAACATATGGCAAGTGGAAGGAATATGTTATTTTTAGCTTGTGTACTCATCTTAGAATTTGGGTGTTGGATTTTTAACTAGGGATTTACACACCACGTTTTTATGGTTTTACCTCATGGTTTCTTTTAGAATTATCATTTGATGGTTTCATATATTGCATTTCCTATTTATTGGGTACTTGAGATGTAGGTTTTGGTAATGATTTTTTAGTTATTATTGTGTTGTCAAAATTACTCCAAATCTCTAGTAGGTGATACTTCTATAAAAGCTTAGACTGTACAAGTGCATTACAACCATTAATTACTAAATAATACATTGAGTTGTTTTGGAGTGTAGACTTTTTCTCACAGAAGGGTTTTCCCCACATAAATCATTGCGTTATAGTATATTAATTTTGTCTTTGTTTCCCTCTAATCATATGATAGTTTATTTTTTAATCATATCTCCTCTCATAGATTACTGTAGGATGTGTATTCCACACCTTTACTTCTTTTCATTTAGTATTAAACCTTGATCACCTCAAATTCAATGTGTTAGGGGCAAGGGTATTTGTATTAATTGTGGATTGAGTGTGAGTTTGCATACTAAAAGATCTTTGCAAGAAAATGACAAGCACTCTACTTCAACTAGATACATGCATAGTTCAATCTAATAGTTATTCTACTCCTATAGTGAAGAGATCTGCAAACTCTACATCTTCACTATTAGAACCAACTATAAATAGGAATGTTGCATCCACTAACAATGGTCATGCTTTCTAGGCACCCACAAGTACTCATGCTTTGGAGACTAGCTGAGAAGATAATGCTATAGCACCAAAGGATGGACCATATAGCAAAGAAGGGTTTGAGGGCCCTAAAAAATAAAAACCTTGTTGAAAGTTTAATGATTGTAATCTTCAATTTGACTTATGTGAACATTGTGTATATTGGAAATAAAACCACATTTTATGAGTAATCTTCAATTTGATTTCTATGAGCACTGTGTATATTAGAAAAAATTGCATTTAGTTTTACTGTAGTTCTCATAAATATTTTGGGGTGTTGGACTTAATCCATTCTAATGTATTTCATCCTATTAATGTTCCTTCAATTTTGAAATTCATATATTATGTATCTTTCATTGATAGAAAGTATAAGGACATGGGTGTATTTCCTTACAAATAAATTTGAAGTCTCTAACCATTTTTAAAGAGTTTAAAGCTCTTGTGGAGAATCAAAAAAGTAGGAATATTAAGATATTGAGGACTGATAATGGTGTTGTTTTGTTCAAAGGACTTCAATAGATTTTATAAGGATGACAAGATAGAGATACATAAGACAACTTTGTATACTCCTCAGTAGAATGAAGTTGTAGAAAAAAGGAATATGATATTGATAGAGAGAGATAGGAGTATGCTTAGTAGACCTAGGTTGAAACAAAAGTTTTGGACAGAAGTAGTTGCCATGGCTTATTACATGGTCAATAAGCCCCCTACATTAGCTCTTATCGAGAAAACACATATGGAGATGTGGTTGAGAAAAAAGCTTTAAGACATCTTCAAGTCTTCGGTTGTGAGGAATATGCAAATGTTCCTTAGGGAGAAGCAATCCAAGTTGGAGAACAAGGCTATCAAATGTATCATTATTGGTTGTGTCGTTAGTGTGAAAGTTAGCAAGCCTTGAGATCCTATGGCCAAACTTTTTCTGTATAGCATAGTGTTATCTTTAGAAAAATTAAACCTTCTTCATAATATTGCAGCTAGAGAAGAATAAAAAGGAATATATGGTTCAACTAACCCCAAAGGTTGAGAAAGTTAAAAAAGAGGGCCTCAAAGGCATTAAAGCAAAGTAGAGCTCAAATAGTTTAGAGAGTTCCAAAGAAGAGACAAGACCTCCACTTTAATCAATGAGGAGGTCCCCTCAATAAAGAGAACAACTAGATATGTATACTCCTCTTAATTGGAGATATATTTTTGCTTTGATTACTAATATTGATTAACCTAGGACTATGAAGGATGATATGGATATGGATGATGCAAAGTTTTGAATATGTTGACATCTTGTTACCATGGAGGGATCTTGGACTCCTTGGTTGAGGTGTCAATTATTACTTGTTAGTTTGACATATATTTTTGAAGATGTTGATATCTTGTTACCTTAGACTAGATATTGAAGAGCACAAAATATTTACTAAGAGGGGAGAGTGGGGGGGGAGCGGTGAGGGTGAGGGGTGAATCAGTAAATCAAAACAAACTTTTCTTTTTCAAACTTTAATCAACTTAAACTTTTATCCAACATTAACATTTTGATATGAACCAATGCAATTAAGTTGACTCCAATTGATTGAAATGTTTAAATGGTTTTACAAAAGAAAGTAGGCACCAACCTACTTGAACTATTAATGAAAGGTTTAGTAGGCTACAAATTACAAGGAGTACCAACCCCTTAACTTATTTAGTAGGCACCAACCTACAAGGAGCACCAACCCCTAATGTGCAAGGCACCAACCTTGACTTGATGGATGTAAGATAACTACCTTCAATCAGATCTGCACTATCCCTATCCTCCAATCTGCTTTGTGATGAATGATATCACCCTAAGCCCACACAAAAAGATAGGACTTCTGACTTTGAACTGCTCACACACTACAACCACACCCTCAAATCTGAAAAATGAATTGGTTCTTATATCTTCATTGCCAAATTGAAGGGAGACAACCTTTTGTAGTGTTACAACCTTTCAAGAAGACACTTCTCTTCAAAATCTGTCTTTTAAACTTAATAATCGCATTTTAATCTTTCAATAATCGATTATTTCTTTTTTTGCTCATTCACTTTAATCTGAATAACTTGAAGGATATAATCGCCGGCCCCTTTATTTATGTTACTTGATTTTGCTGTTTATTGACAACTTCTTGCTTGCTTTTATTTATGAAGGGATGTGTTCATACCAAACTGAATCGCTGCCTTCAGAAACCGATTTTATTCTGCTTGTTTAGCCTGTTCTTAATTGCTGATTCAAGTTTAGGAATTGACAAGACGTGGCTCTTTATTTGGAGAGTCGCCACTTTATGAACAGATCGAAGTCTTCCTTGAAAAGACGTCTTTTGCAACCGACCGCTCTTCATTAACTTTGTGTTACATTTAATCTTCAGATTGACGTTTATTATTTTTGAATCGATGTGTCTTTGAGACACTTCCTCAGATCGCTGTCTTCACAAGTGGATGTGTCTTTTATTTTTGCAATCTAATGACTATCAATAGTTAAGAGACGTGTTCATCCAGAAGACATGTCTTTTGTTTTATCTGAGCGCTGACTTAACAAATACACATGGCTTTTAATTAAGTCTCTTATAGGTAAGTTGGTTATTAGCCTTTTCAAATCGATGCACCTGCTGTATGTTTTCAAATCGGCTTGTTATCAACTAACACATGTTTCAATGTGTTAATAATTAATTAATGTTTTTAAAGCCTTCAATAATCTGACTCAATCATTTTCCTTATTAAGTAAATCTGAATAGATGAAATCTGAAGTGTACCTTAATTAATCTGATCATCCACATACAATGTTCTTCATGTCTTGCTTTGGCATATCTGCACGATTTGTGGCATTTGACATCAATGACAATACTTCTAACAGATATGTATACTCCTCTTAATTGGAGATATAGTTTGAGATATAGTTTTTCTTTGATTACTAACATTGATTAACCTAGGACTATGAAGGATGTTATGGGTATAGATGATGTAGAGTTTTGAAGATGTTGACATCTTGTTACCATGGAAGGATCTTGGACTCTTTGGTTGAGGTGTCAATTATTACTTGTTAGTTTGACATATGATCCTTGGTTTAGAGAATGGGTGTTACTGTGCTATTGTTGAGTCTTGATTGCACATTAGAGTTTTGGCATGATACAAGTGTTCTTGAGTGAAAATATGTTTAGAGATATTATTTTCTTTTGAGATGTACATCATGTCATCATGATTAGTTATTGATTCTAGAGTTGGAGATTTGATAATGATTTGTGATAATCTAACTATTGAATGGTGTGATCATTTTACTTGTGAGCTTCTGGTTATTATAGTGTTGCATTGGAGCTCTGTTGACATGAGATGATCAATTATACACTTATTTCAAATTTGGGTGAGGTTAGAGATCTCTTGTTATTAGAGATTGTGTATTGAGATAGTTACTCTTTGATGAGGTTTCAATAGAAAGACTAAGGAGCCTACACTTGGGTTAGATGTGAGTTCATCATAGACATGTTGAGGAGATTATTCTTCGAGAGAGTCAAAGTGGCTTGATGTATCTTGGCAGATATTGCTGACATTGGCTACACCTTCTATGTGAGTGCTATTGTTGGACTTTTGCATGTCTTGATCAATTTCAGATTTGACATTATCCATTCAATGGGAGTTTTAGCTTGTACATAATTATTTTGTTGGATGTTCTCATTACATTGTGGTGTTGAGGGGCTTCATGACTTCTTTATGCAAGATAGTGTATACACAAGGACTTGTGATTATGGAGTGGGTTGGATATGTTGATGACATAAGGTCTACTTATGATAATGAGTGTACCTTAGTTTTAAGGTATGGTTAGTTGGATGTGTTACCGACTAGCTGTGGTTGCTATCTCAGCTATGGTGATTAATTCTTGCCAACTACTAAACCTATTCATTACCATTGGATTTAGTGTTTGTGTTTGGATATCAAGTTGAGGTAGGATTTATGCTTCTATGTGATAGTTAGTGTGGCATCTCTATTTGATGGAATCTTATCTTTTGTGTAGTGTTATGATGGAGGATAAGAGGGTTATTGTTTGAGATGGTGGTCCCTTTTCTCTACTTCACATAGTACAGGAAGCTGGCAGTCTCAATCAGTCCAAATGTAAAAAATATAAAACAATAAATATTAATTTAAAACTATTTCCCTATTACTTTTCTTGAACTCACTAGAAACATTGAATGAACTTTTTGATTCCTGATTAAATTATTCGAAAGGAGATATTACATAGAAGCCACACACAAGCAATTAACAATACCCACATACACTATTCAGCCACATACACTATTACTTACATAGGGCAACTAGTTTTGCAGGTAAGTGCACACACCAAATATTTGAAACCCGACTCCACGCATACACAAAGCCATTGAAAAGATCGGCTTTAAATAGAACCTCTCTACATTGAATCAACAGAAAAGAATCCATAGTTTGCGTACCTTTTGCTAAGGTTACAGAGATTAATTGGGAAAAGAACCTTCCCCTGTTTAAACACTGACACTGCCTATTCTATCTTGAGCTTGCAGACCACCACAAAATAACAAAGTCCTTAAATCGGTGGCCCATCTCTTACCTAAATTTCTGTTCTTCTGGAGTGGCAGCTTCCTTTTTGTCACCTGCAGCCTACTAAACTTTTGTAGCATTTTTTCTGTGACACACGGCTCTGGCTACTTGTTATCCTCTGCCAAAACTTCTCCAACCTTCTGTTTTGTTCTTTTGCACCAATAAACTGCGCTGTTTCCTCTTCCAAAAATCCCCAAAAACTGGCTTTCAACTTACTTACCAGCTCGTTTTAAGCGCCAAATCCGTCATTAATGTTTAACGCCCTACTGCGAACTCCTTCCCGCCTAAAATTTCCACCCAATTCCGCGTCCATATGTTGATGTTCCTTAATGGCGATTTAGGGTGCTCAGTTGCAAGGCTTTTCCAGCCTAGGGTTGGAGAAACTTTAAATTTTAAAATAAAAGAATCTCTTGCAAGGAGTAACTGATGGCTACCTAAGGAAGTTGTACGATACCCTGCACCAAAATTTATTTGTGCAATTTAATTATTTCATTACAAATATCCGCAAGAACATTTTTTATCTAGTTCTACGCTTTATAACTTCATGCAAATGCTCTTGGAAGACAAGAACTGATTCAGGGTATTTTATTATGCTTTTGGAGAAGATGATATGAATCTGAACGCATATTAACTTCCTTTCTCTGTTGGCAGTTGTCTTTTCAAAACACCAGCCTTGGTGTACAGGTACTGGAAAATCGTGCACTTTTTCATGAAGATCGCTTTTATTGGACATGCATTGGAAGTTTGATTGGATTTACAATATTATTCAACTTTGCATACACCCTTGCTTTGACATATTTGAACCGTAAGTATGGTCATGGAAAAATGTGTTTGCTTACAATACTTGTTTTTCATCATCAGGAAAAGAAATGATGACAATTGATTGGGATTTTCACAAGAAAAAACAATATTGCACTTAAATTTAATAATATTATTGCTGAAGCAGCCATTGGCCACTCACAAACTGTAATCTCTCGAGAAGAGCTAGCTCAGATCCAAAATAACGAAGATGTTACTGATAATCTACATTATGGATCAAGCCCAGTGTCTAGCTCTGAAGACAAAATTACAGGTCAGACTTTTGTTTCTTCTTGCACACAATTATTTCCATTAATGGCATATAACTGATCTTCTAGCTATTATATAGGATATTGGCATTCAGCTTGACAAATAGCTAACTTAATTTCTTTTGTCCTTGGCAGCTGAAGTGCACAAGCAGCATACAGCCAGGGCATTTGATGAGAGCAAAAGATTCTATAAAGGTTCTGATTCTGCCAGGTTCATAGATGTAAAACGTGGAATGATATTACCTTTCCAGCCTTTAGCAATCACTTTCCAAGATATCCAGTATTTTGTCGACATGCCTGTGGTAAGACTTTAGTTGAAATTCCCTGATGTTAGCACCTACATAGAATAGAATTGAGAGCCTTTCTACAATTGTTGAGTAAATTCAATCTGCTTTCTGCAGGAAATGAAACAAGAGGGAGTGACAGAGAAAAGGCTTCAACTGCTGAGAGATGTGACAGGAGCTTTTAGGCCAGCAGTTTTGACAGCTTTAATGGGCGTCAGTGGAGCGGGAAAGACAACGCTGATGGATGTTCTTGCAGGAAGAAAGACTGTGGGTTATATTGAGGGAGAAATACGAATCTCAGGCTTCTCGAAGGTGCAAGAAACATTTGCCCGAATATCAGGCTACTGTGAACAAAATGACATCCACTCTCCACAAGTTACCGTGCATGAGTCGCTACTTTATTCAGCTTGGTTACGCCTTGCAACTGAAATAGATTCCAACACCAAGAAGGTATAGCCAATGTAAACTTTCATAGGAAAGTTGGAACCTTTAAAAAGATTAACTAAATATTGAAAATATAGAGGAAATTTTGAAAAATATAACAATTTTTTTTAAAATATAAGATTACAATTTTTTTTAATATTTTTTATTTAAAAAAAGATTTCTAAAACTTTTTAAATGTGTTACTTTTTTTAGAGGTGTTAGTGAGAAAATTTAAGAGCCTTTACAATCAAGAGGTCCCTTAAGTTACAATCAAGGGGTCTCATTTCAATTATTTCCTCTCCCTCATAATCGATCATTATGTCTGATTCAAAACGTTGACAAAAAAACTTACACAATTGAATCCAAAAGCTAAATATTGTAACTTCATGGACTGTGGAAAACTCATACCAACTATTACCTACATTAATGTCATATTCTTTGATTGTTTTTGTTAATGTGCACTTCTCTCTTTACACAAAGGCTATGTTTTGTTCTAATGTCTTCATGTAGATTCAAGTACAAGTGAATATGATTACACTTGAAGTGGCACACTTACATGTGCTTTTGGATCACTAGTGTGATTAAAGCAATATGTGCTATTGTCATAATTCCACCAACTCCACTCTCCAACAATGGTTGTTCTTCTCCTCGAGATGTTGACATGGCCATAGTCGAAATCCCTTTGTGAACATGATTCTTAGTCACATAATACCCAAGTCCTTCTAAGACAAGTTAGACACGGACATGCTCATGGTCTCAAACCTTGTAACTCCTGAAAAAATATATTTGTCTTGCTTTGGTCATTCTTTTTATTTGTGACATTCAACTTTTTATTGATGAAGAAAATGAAGTGGGTGTGATTATTAGATAAGAGCTTGTTCTTGATAGCAAGAACTTTCTTGATGTTCAGGAAAAGTCAAAATGACCATGATCCTTTCCACCTAATATTTTAACTCTTGCTACTTAATAAGCTTCTTTCATATTTAATCTATCATTTAAAACTTAACCTTCTTTGATTTTTGAACTACAACAATTTTCATGCCCCCTCTTTTAAAAAGTGTAATATAATTTTTTTATACAAAATAATATAAAACACTTATAAATTTTTTTATTTTTATTTTTTAACTATTCTGATGCGTCTTTTGAAATTACTATTTTTTTAAGTATAAATATTATCAACCAATTAAAATGTTAACAAAATAAAAATAAGAAAGGTCATGCTACAGTTTTCGGCTACCAAAACCCACAATCTTTGGATGTGTTATAAGGAGCAGAATTCATTTTCATTTTGTCGTTGATCTAATGTAGGGTGCATTGTTGATCAGTGACGATGCTTTTTATCTTTTGCAGCATTTTGTGAATGAAGTCATGCAGCTAGTTGAATTAGATGATTTGAAAGATGCTCTTGTAGGCATTCCTGGTGTTAGCGGATTATCCACAGAGCAACGCAAAAGATTAACAATTGCAGTGGAGCTCGTCGCAAATCCTTCAATCATATTCATGGATGAGCCCACCTCAGGTTTAGATGCTCGGGCTGCTGCTATAGTAATGCGTGCGGTGCGGAATACAGTTGACACAGGTCGGACGGTAGTCTGCACCATTCACCAGCCAAATATTGAAATTTTTGAATCATTTGATGAGGTAATTCTGTTATTTTCCATGGTCTTCTCTGCGCATGTTGAGGCGTTTTATCACTGAGCTAATTGATAAAATTGGGAATTGACAGCAGAACTATCATCTAGGAAAAATTATTCATGTTATTCAATGAAATAATTAATTATATAGTTTTTAAAGAAGTATAACAGATTTTTATAATCATGGATCTAAATATGATAATAAATTCAGTTTTATTTAATATTTAATTAATTTAATTAGGATACTTTTCAGACTTCTGCTGCTAGCACAATATAGTCAGATGATTTCCTCATGGCTTGATTAATAGTGTCAATTCATGCAATGGTAGTGAGCAGCAGTGGAAAGCAAATCACAGCACATTTATTACAAGCTCAAAAGTGTAACAGGACAAAGGATAACAACACAAACAAAAATAAAATGCACAAATAAATGAGAGGAGCTTGGCAAAAAAAAGAAAAGAGTTTTCAGATTACAGATGCATCTCTGTTTAGTCTAACTTAGGCGAAGTTTTAAATCACTGCAGTTGTTGTTGATGAAGCGTGGAGGTGAAATCATTTATGCTGGTGCGTTGGGTCACCATTCAAGAAATGTCATAGAGTACTTTGAGGTAGAAACCAACTGCAAATACCAAGGAATTATGGCTATGCTTAAGCATCATTTGCTCTGCTTACTTGAGAAACTAATCGAGGCAAGTTTGAGTAATATTGGTTTAATTTTCATTGAAGGCTATAACAGGTGTTCCTAAGCTCAGGGATAGGTATAATCCTGCAACATGGATGTTAGAGGTAACCTCAATGACTGTTGAGCAGCAACTTGGTATAGACTTCGCTCAGATCTACAGAGAATCAAGTCTTTCTAGGTAACTACAGAATAAACGCATTGCACCAGTGCATTTCTAATCTCTTCTTCATCTTCCATCTTAGTCTAAATCTTTCGATTCTTTTTAAAAACTGATAGATGAAATTTTGAACAGGAGAAATATTGAGCTAGTTAAGGAGTTAAGTACGCCGGCTTCTGATGTCAAGGACCTTTATTTCCAAACTCAGTATGCACAGAATGCTTGGAAGCAATTTACGAGCTGCCTCTGGAAGCAGTTTTGGACATATTGGCGAAGTCCTGGTTACAATTTGGTCCGCTTTTCTTTCACTTTTGCCTCAGCATTGCTCTTTGGTGTCATCTACTGGCAACAAGGGACAAGAATGTAAGCCGATCTAACCTGAATTTGAAATGAGTAAGAAGCTTCTGGGAAAAAACTGAGTGAGTTTAGTGATGCAGAGTCCAGACCAAACTAACAGTTTTTTCCCTGAAGCATCTCACTCATTCTCATGAAGTGTGAAATTTTTCATCTCTGTTATCAATTTGGAACTCAATTATCTATCCCCTGTACCGCCATTCTGTAATTTCTAAATTAGGATATTAAAATTTCAATGTTTGTATTACCTGATAGCAAGTAATATCTATGTATTTGTTAGACTTGAAGTCCATACTAATTGAGAGCATTTACATATATTGACATTTACGACAGAGACTCCGGAAAAGACCTCTTCAAGATGATGGGAGCCATGTATGGTGCAAATATATTCATAGGAATAACTAATAGCTCGTCTGTGCAACCTGTTGTTGATGTAGAACGCCAGGTTTTCTATAGAGAAAAGGCAGCTGGAATGTATTCTGGCAGCGTATATGCTTGGGCACAGGTATTGATTTAAAATCCTATTCGTAGCAATCCCACAAATATCTTGTACTCTTTTTGGAATCTTGTCTTTTAAAATACCATGATTTTAAAAATTAAATCGTAAAGCTTGCAACAAGCATTGGTTTACAGCCACTAGAGCAAGAGTCAACTGGCTACTCGGAAAAAACCCAGAAGGATTATGCATGCTACATTATTTTTTTTTTTTTTAAATATTGAACTTTGCCAACTGCCAAGCTGAGTCAAGTAGGCAGGTTTCAGTGGGTGCTATTACATTGATTTCACTCTTTGATTCTGTTGTATTGCAGGTAGCAATAGAACTCCCATATGCCCTTTTACAAGCAATTCTCTATGGGCTTGTCACATATTCAATGATGGGCTACCATTGGTCTGCAGATAAATTTTTCTGGTACCTATTTGCAAGCCTCTGCACTTTTCTCTACTTCACATACTACGGGATGCTGGCAGTCTCAATCAGTCCAAATGCTCAAGTTGCGGCCATAATTGCGTCTGCATTTTATTCTATCTTCAATCTTTTCTCAGGCTTCCTCATACCAAAACCTGTGAGTTTGCCAAATCTCAAATGCATTCACAAAAAATAAATGATTCCAAACAAAAAGAAAGATGTATTAACAAGTGTGAGTGTTAATGACGTGCATAAATGTATAATGACGGCAAACACTATTTTCTAGTCTTGTAGCAGCAAACTAGAAGACTGTCTATTACTTTAGTCAAGGAATATTGCATCTAAGAAATTCCATTGAATTAGCTGTTAAATATAGAAGATATTACAGAATATTGAAATTATATGGTACGCATTGTCTCACCAAATTCTATAAGTGATGTTCCTATTGAGATTCTACTGATGATAAAATTTATGGTCAAAATGACTGCAGCAAATTCCTGGCTGGTGGGTATGGTACTACTGGATTTGCCCAACTTCCTGGACTCTGAATTGTCTCATAACTTCTCAGTATGGAGATATGACAAAGCAGATAAGAATCAATGGCAACTCTCAACAATCAATCAAAGACTTCTTAAGAGATTATTTTGGATTTCACCATGACATGTTGGGCATTGTGGCTGTAGTCTTGGTAATTTTTCCTGTATTTTTTGCAATTATGTTTGCTATTGGCATCACCAGATCCAATTTTCAGAAGAGATGATGGCTAAATTTGAAACAAGAAGCAGCCATTTGGAAAAAAAATTGTTGGATAAATTTAATATGTTGTCCTATTTCATCTTACCACAAATGTACCAGGGCATATTATTAACTACTTCAAGATATAACCTGGGAATTTGTATAGTTACTTTTTACTTGGTTTTGAACCCGATCATGACGAATAGGAACTAGGAGGTTTGTAATAAATGGCCTATATCTTAATTATACATGGACATTGTATTGTTAATGAAATATCGTGTATTGATTTAGTTTGTTTACCTTTCGTTGTCTATTGTGATGGTTGTTCTTTTAGAGTCCAGGAAACTGCTTTTCGGTATATGGACATTAACATAATTAGTTTTTTCTCTAACAATAAATATCTCAATACTTTTTTTTTTAGTGAAAGCTTTAATCTTTTAAAGCATCCTGCATCCTTACAATATTTAAAGTCTGATAAGTTAATTTAAAACAATGTCATTAACTCTAATCTCAATCATTTGTAAATATGTGAAACAATCCATAATTAGATACAATAGGTGAGAGGGCCGATAGTGGAGTGGGGTCCAATAGTGGGGATAGAAGTAGTCCTCACTGGGCCCCACAATGGAGCACCTAATTACATTTGTAAAACAAGTTTTCAATCATAGAATGTGCCACATCTTTCGGAATTGAAAAATATTAAATCATTTGTGAATTATAGATGTTTTTCAATCAACCTATCAATTAGGAATTTAGTCATAACACGTGTAGAAAATAAATAATAATTATCTATTATATTCAAAATAAGGCATATTTTATATTGGTGGAAAACTAACAATTTTCTCAATAAACCCTTTTTGTTTCATCAACCACTTATTTGTCATATCGCCACTTTTTGGACCCCTCATGATCCTACACTCACCCTATGGTTTATACCTACCAATGCCTATTTATTGTATATGATGTGATTGTTATATCCACTCTATTGTAAGTCTATAACCTATTGGATTTTCAATCATATTCCTTATGCTTGATAATGTCTATTTGTTGTATGTGATGTAAATATTCTACACACTAAGCTGTAAGTGAATATATGGGGTTTCGAGTTATATTTTTTATTTATTTGGATGCATATATGTTGTATAGGACATAATTGGTATATCCACTGTGTTGTAAGTGCATTACCTATTGGGTTTTTAGTTATTTCCTTTATGATTCCACTTATAGCCTATAGGGCCTCCATTTGTAACTATTAATGTGGTTGGATGGGAGGGAAAGAGCAGATGAAACATGTTAAATGGGGGAAAGTGGACATTTTGTATTTATGTATTACACACCGTTTCATGCCATATGGGTCAATGTAGGATCATGGGTCCAAACTAGGCCCCTTAAGTGGCAATGAAAATTTTAAAAATAGAGTTAGGCGACTTAACATAAAAATTTGAATATGTTTTTAACATAATTTGAAAAATATTTAAGAATAGAATTTGTAGCAAATTGAATGTAGTTTCTAAGCTACTAGTCCTTCTTTTGGGAAAAAGTAAATCTATTTTGTGAAAATTTTAAATTTCAATGTAGTAGTACTAAATTTTTAGGAAAAAAATAAAAAGCGAGTGTATGCTTGACAAACCTAAGTACAAGCAAAAAATAATATTTTTTTTGAAACTTTCAATATAAGTAGAGGACACATGCTTGGATGTGCCACATTTTTTTTGTAATTTTTTTGCAAGTAAATAACTAGTTATGATTTTTTTATTAGAACTTTTTAAAAATATTAAAATATGTTTGCCTAGCCATCATAACTTAGTCAAAACTTTATGAAATTCAAGTTTTTTTATCCTATAGTATGGGAAGCATAGAATGTGATGCATCTTTTGGATTCAAAAAATGTGAAATAGTTAGAGAATTATAGAAGTTTTTCAATCAATCTATCAATCAAGATTTTAGTTGTAATACATGTAGAAAATCAATAATAATTATCTATTAAATTCAAAATAAGGGATATCTTATATTGGTGGAAAGTTGACAATTTTTTCAATAAACCCTTTTTGTTTCATCAAATTTAGAGTAAAAAAAATTGTCAACCACAAGGATGAACTTTGCAAAACTAAGAAAAATTTCTAAACACGTTTTTTCAGTTGACTTTCTACATATGACATCCCCAAGCCAAATCCCAAAGCAACCTGAGGCTATTGATTTTGTTAGAAAAAAATGAATATCCATTTGAAATGGATATCTGTTACAAACTGATATCTGTTTCAAACAAGTACCCTCTTAGAACGGATTTTTGTTTCTAACGGATATTCGTTACCTTCACTATATTTAAAATATTTTGTATTATTAGTAATAATACATAATATACATTATGTAATATATACTTTATACTATATATAATATATTTTATATTATATATTGTATTATATTATATATTATATACTGCATATATTTTATATACTATATTATATATAATATAGTATATAGTATATATAATATATATATATTATATATATTATATTATATATTATATTATAATATATATTGTGAGAGAGTGTGAGAGAGAAAGAATTATCTAGGCAGGGTGGGAGGGAGAGACTTGAGAAGGAGAGGGATAGATAGAGGGAGGGCGAGACTTGAGAGAGAGAGAGAAGGTGGAAAGGAGAGACCTAAGAGAGGGAGTGAGGGATAGTTATATAGGTAGGGTAGGAGGGATAGACAAAGAGAGATACCTAAGGGAGAGATAGGGATAGAGGGAGGGAGAGAGCTCAAAGAGAGAGAGGGGTGATAGAGAGTTATCTAGGTAGGGTGGATGGGATAGGAGGGAGTGACTTGAGAGAGAGGGGGTGACAGGGAGATACCTGAGAGAGGGGATTGGAGTGAGAGATTTTTCTAGGTAGGGTGGGAGGGATGGAGAGACCTGAGAGAGAGGGGGGTAGGGGGGAGAGAGAGAGAGAGAGAGAGGTGGGAGTCATAGAGGGAGGGAGAGACCTAAAAGAGATGGGGTTGGAGTGAGAGTTGTCTAGGCAGGTTAGGAGGGATAGAGGTAGGGAGATACCCGAGAGAGAGAGAGAGAGTGTGTGTTATCTAGGTAGGGTGCCTGAGGGAGAGACCTGAGAGAGAGAGCTAGGTAGGTAGGGTGGGAGGGAGAGGACTAAGAGAGGGGTGCGAGAGGGATTGAGGGAGGGAGAGACCTAAGAGATAGAGGGAGTTATATAGGGTAGGGTGGGAGGAAGAGACGTGAGAAATAGAGTTATTTAGGTAGGGTGCGAACGAGAGACCTAAGAGAGAGAGTTATCCCTCTATCCCTCTCACCCTACCTAGACAACTCTCTCTTCCTCCCTCTCTCCCTCTTAGGTATCTTCCTCCCACTCTCCTTCTCGCCCTCTCCCTCTATCTCTCTCTCAAGTCTCTCCCTCATACCCTACCTAGATAATTCTTTCTCACTCCCCTCTCTCTCTAGTCTCTCCCTTTATCTATCCCTCCCACCCTACCTAGGTAACTATTTATCTCTCACTCCCTCCCTCCATCTCTCTCTAAGTATCTCCCTCCCATAATACCTATATAACTCTCTCTCTCTCCCTATATATATATTATAACATAGTACATATAATATATTATATATATAATTATACTATGTATAATATACTATATAATTTATATACTATATATTATATAATATATAATATCTTAATATATAATATATTTATTAATATATATTATATATTTATTTTATTAATATATTATATATTATAATACATAATATCTATTTTATGTATTCTTTGTTTTTTACAAAACTAAAGAAAACGAATATCCGTTGGTAATGGATATCTATTTCTTAGCATATAAACACTAAACCTTTACCCTACACATGGAATGCAAAATGGATATTTGTTTTGGGGATTTTATGTAAAACAAAAAGGGAATTGTTTTGAGTGTTCAAACAGTCCACACATTCCTTTTTTCATCTAAAATCTCATGTTCTCTGTCTGATGCAGACAAAATTCATCTTTTGCTAGATTCTTTTACACAATTTTCAACTTAACAATCATTTTTGTGCTCTTTTTTGTTGGTACAATGGGGAGTAATAGTTGTCATAAGAGAAAAGGTAAGAGAAAACTAATAGCAGAGAAAATTGAAGCATATAGAGAAAAAGATAGAGAAAGTCATAGGAAGAGAAGAAAAGGCATGCCAAATACTTAACCTATGAGGCTTCTTCTCCACCCGTAAATGTTATTTCAAATGGAGATGAAATAGAATTTGAAAATGTTGAACATCATATTGAAATTGCAAATGCAAATGTTGAAATTGATATTGAAAATATTGAAAATGATAACATTGATAACATTAAAAATGAAACATTTGAACCTTATGTATCACCAAATTACATGAGAACAGAAGACCTTTGTGAGGAAGAAATTCAAATTTCAAATCCAAGACACTCAAGAACCCCAAAATGGTTACTTGAAATAGATGAGAACATAATAGATAAACTTGATGGAAAAAGGTCATCACGAACGATTTGATTGTGGCTACCCAAATGTTTGATCAATATTTTTCCAATAAGACATTAACTAGAAACAATGACTAATTTTTGTATAATTGCTAAATTCTAAAAAATTGAAATCATTATTAAAGAAATTGAAGATTCGTGTGACCAAAAAGTAACAAAAAAATCAATATTATTGTTAAAAATATTTGTAATGCTCTAAATTCTATTGGAAAGATTACTAAGAAAAAGATAAGAGAGTTGTTCATGGAGTAATCACAACCTCATTAGTAAGCCATTATTTTAGAAAGGCTCATTTAATGAGGTAAACTTGTCTTGATTTAAACCTAAATCATAAAACATTGTCTAGAGAACTCTCAAGAACAGGAAGACTTGGCAGTCCTCTTCAAAATGATACATGGGATTTTAGTGGGAGGCTTCCATGTGTAGATAAGAAGCTAACAGATAACATAAAGGATGAAATTCAACAATTTTGGCACCTCTCAATCTAAAGTATCACCCAATCCAAAGGATATTTTAAAGTTAAGAATTAGCAATCGAGACCACACATTACATCCTAAAAATTTCTTGGAATGTAGTCAAATAATATTGTACAAACAATTTTTTGAAACACGTCCAACTTTACAAATCTCACAAAGGGATTTTGAATCTTGTAAGCCATTTTATTGCATACCTCTTAATAGTCATGATACATGTTGTAAATACCATTTAGATTTTTCAATGTATTATGAACTATTATGCTATATTTGTTCTACTATGCATACTAATGAAATGTTGTAGGAGTGTGGTGTAATGCAGCTTCTAAAGTCACCCAGGGACTTATTAGATTTATTTTTATGTGTTAGAGCTAATGGTTGCTTTTTTCTATAGAAATGATTGTTTAAATGAGAAATTTTTGTAATGTGGTACTTTTTCAAATTTTGTAGCATGTTTTCATGAGGGTAGCAAACATGATTTTGTTTGAGAAAAAGAGATTTGAGGTAGTGAAATATAGTTTGAAGAGTGGAGGTGAAGGTTCTAGATAGGAGTTGGTTACAAGAGAGGTAAGTATTGTTGATTTTATTTCTTATTTTAAGAAAAATATTTTTTACAAATATGCAAGACATAGAAATAGGTCTCAATGGTTGGATCAACAATTTAGGGTGTATAAGGACTCTTTCCCATTTGGAACTATTATATTTGTGGTTGATTTTGTTGAAAATTGCACATTGCAACCAAAAAATGAGGTACAATTTCAATATTAAAATTATTATTGTTGTCCACATTACATATAGACATGCCCCTGATAGTACATAAGAGGACAAGAAGATAATCGAGTACCACTTTTACTTGAGTGATAATAGATCTCATTCATCAAAATTTGTGCAACATTGTTTTGATGTTGTTTTTTAGTTCTTGTAGGAAAAAAGATATTGCAATTGGTCAACATCTCATTTAAATGGTCAAATTATTGCATGGGGAAATTCAACCATTCCTTCTAAAAGTACAGGGTCATGTAGGGTCCCTCATAATAACCTCTCTTAATTTTTTATATCTCCAATCCATTTTCCCATGGTAATAAGTTTTCACATGTTGCAAAAAGCGTCAGACACATGCAGTCTAAAGTTGTAAGGTGGAATAATATTCATTCTATTCATCGTGTGACCAAACCAATAATTCCAACACATCTGGGTGGTGGGTTTATGCTAGGCAGGGTCCTATTTCATACCCCAATATGCTAGAACATTCTAAGCTACATTGTACCAATGCTTTCTCTCAAGAGACCAAAGTGCAAAAAATTGGTAAAATTTGATGAGCTCTTTCTTAGAAACTATGGTACTTACAACCATTCCATCTGAAAGTACAAGGTCATGTAGGGTCTCTCTACAATAACCTCTCTTAATTTTTCATATCTTCAATCATTTTTCCAGTGGTAATAAGTTTTCACACGTTACAAAAAGCATTAGATGCATGCAGTCTTGTTGGTGTAATTAAAAGTGTTGTACCTTGTACTAGGTCATAATTACACCTTAGTTAAGTTTACTTAGGGACCACATAGGAGGTAGTTGGAGAATTTCCACTTTTGGTGGACTTATCATGTTATTACTTTATGACATCCACCTTTTGTGGACACATCATGTGATTACATCTCCACCTTTTGTAGGTGATCCACCATTTGTGGTGATTATCACATTATCACTTTTCCACCTTAGGTGGAGTGATAGCTTTTCATAGTTGTCTCATGTCTTATGCCCTTCTATGTTCTCACCTTGGCTATATAACCAAGGGGTCTCTCTCATTGTAAACAACATCAATCATATCATTGAAATTGAATACAGTCTATTCTTGTCACATTCTATTCTCTCTCTTTTGTGCTTTCTATTTGGTCCATAGATCTTGGCATCTATAGCCAATTTTAATATAGTATCAGAGCAGATTGGGTGCCATTGGAGAGTCTTTTTTCTGAAGAGAGATACTAGATTGGGGGAGTTCCATTTTTAGCTCTTTGTTGCAGGTTCATATCAAATCTTGTTGGTGTAAATCTAAGCTCACCATTGCATCCAAAAGGTTTGAGAAAGTTGATTTTTCCTTTTGTTTCGTCCAAATTGGACTTACGAGGCCAAATCTATGAGGGTTTGAAGCTGAAGTGTGGTTGTCAAATTGAAAAGGTAGCTGCAATTTTGGAGCATTTTGGGTCAAATCCAACCCTACCATCACATCTAGAAGGGCCAAAAACCCTAAGGTTGACTGTTCAATCATCCAAATCGGAGCAGTTGTCTGATGAGGCAAAAAAAAATTACCCAAAGAACCGTACAACCCCCAGGTTGTCATTATTGCGCATGGTACGATTTTATAGAAAAAATATTATTTAAATCGATTAAAATTTTTTTGAAATTTTTTTTTGAAAAATTACCAATTTAAATTTTTTTGCAAAGTCTTTTAAATTGTAAAGTTTTTTTATTAAAAAAAAATCAAAAGAAATTCGTAGTACCCTGTGAATTTTGCAGGGTACTCTATAGACAGTGTACCTGTTGGGTACGCCTGTACCCCATCCACCATCTGCTACCATGTGGGTAGCGCGCCCCACTTCCCACCATTGATTGTGGGCTCCATCCAATTTCATTGGCAAGCATTAAATTTGAAAACTGGCAGATACTTTTAAATGTGGTTTGTCTATGTAAAATCGACAACCCCTCCAAATTCCAGCGGGCCCTCCTCACAATGGCCGATCATTCAAAAATCTGGTGAAAATCACAAATTTTGGGCAGTAAAAAGCTTCCCTGCAAATTCTGGAGAATATTCTAACATCTGTCAAAGATCCACCGACCTCTGTGACGAGCTTGTAAACGTCATTTTTAAGCTCAGATTCAATGAATATTCTGCTCAGTGAGACTATTCTCTTTTGATAGCTCGGAAGACATCAAATTTAACACAGTGTTTTGCTGACGTCAGCAATACATCAGCATTTTCAAAACAAAAAATCTCCCCCTCATGGTTTGCATTTTGATTTTCATAGGCAAACTTTGAAGGCTCATAACTCAATCGTTTTGACTCCCTTTTTCGAGCAATTTTTTTTATTTGGGCTAATTTTTCACGCTCTTCATAGTGGTGCAATCATTTTTTATTTTTGGTGCCTGGTTTTTCCAGAAATTTTAGATTCTCACAGGTGTTATTGCTTCATCCTCATTTTGGGAACTTTGGGATCCCATATCTTGCTCCTATGGTAACATTTTTGGGTGAATTTTTTTTTTAAAGTGCATGATTTTTTGTGTACTTCTCAGTGGTATGATTAGATTGATCTCATTGTATACCAAAAATTTTACTTGATTCTATGGCCTATTTTGGCATTTTCATGTACCAAGATCAAAGACCACTTCGATGTTTTTGGAAAGTGGCAATTGTAAACACACTACTCATAAAGTTCCAAGCTCATATATTGTTGGGGGGTTCTTTGATTGAGTGAATTTGGGGGGGGGGGGATTCTTCGTATGGTTGTGGTTGCATTCCTCTTGATTTGTGTTCTTGTTTCATCATGGAGCCATCTACAATTCCACTTCTAACACCTTACAACTATCCTGAACGGAAATATGAAATGAACAAATTGCTAAGAGTAAAAATATTGTATAGGATATTTCATGGGCTTGATGGTGAACCACAAAATGATGAAGCTAAAAAGAATAAGTGGTTGAATAGTTATGAAGAAGCCATTAGCTATTTGTGCTTGTATGTCTCTCCTGAGTTGTTGTTTCACATTGAGCACTTGGATACACCTATGGCTATGTGGACTACATTGTCAAACTTATTTGGGAAAATAGATGAAATTCAAGGACATTTGTTGGAGAATGAATTAATCAGTCTCAATCCATGTAATTTTGACAACATACAAGACTTCATCACCAAATTCAAGTCACTAAGAACACAATTGAAGAATTGTAAAATTGAGAAATCAGATACACAATTGATCTTAAGTGTTCTTTCAAAGCTAGGACCTGAATATTCAGTGTTTGTGTCTACTTTCTATGCTACAAAGAATGCCTTTGGGAGTGAGTTTAAGATGCCTTCCTTTGAAGATTTTGCTATGCAACTCACTAGGGAGCAAGATAAGCTTATTGAAATGGGTACTTCGAAGTCTTCAAAATCGCATGCCTTGGTTGCAAAGGTTGAGAAGTATTCAAGTGGCAAAGAAAAGAAAAAGAACAAGCCTAAGAAGAACACACAATCCATATAATATTCCACAAAAGAACATAAAGATTCATCTTCAAAAGAGAAAACATCTAAGAAGGAGAGGCCTTTTTGTGCATATTGCAGGAAGGATAGACATGAAGGACATTATTGTTATAAGAAGGATATTGATGAGTTGAAAAATCTTATCAAAAAGAATCACATTGATTTTCCTTCTAGAATGTCTGAATCTTCTTCTCCTTCTACTTCAAAACAGTCTAAAAAGGACAAAGGTCAAGCTGTTTGTGCCCTTTCAAGTCCAGGATCAAAGAGATGGCTTCTAGATTTAGAAGCTTCACATCATATGGCATCTTCGTAAACTATCTTTTCTTCATTTCAGCCTTCTGTTATGTCTCCTATCTTGATGGGAAACAATACATACATGAGTGTAATAGGAAAGGGATCTATTAGTTTTGGGGAAAACACTTTTCAAGATGTTTTGTGTGTTCCTCATTTGATGAACAATCTTCTTTCCATTTATCAGATTACACATGGTGGAGATGGGAGGTCTGTGGAGTTCACACCTGATTCGGTCATCATTCAAGACTTGGAGACTAGAGAAATTATTGCTATTGGGGTGGTTGATCATTCATCTCAGTTGTATACATTTGCACAATTTTCTTCTGATGATGGCAATGTTCCTTTGGTTGTTGATCAAAACCATGATTCAGAGGAGACATTTGGATTTTTGAACTTGGGAGTTCTCACATCAGATCCAGTCCTTGAGCCATGCATTTCATCTCCTCCACCTACTATTGTACTTGATGATGCTTGTATTGCCACAGTTTGGGTTCCTTGTGATTCAGTGCAACAGGATATACATAGTCTTCCAGAGATGGCTACTTTGGATGACTTCTTGACAGGTATTTCAAACTTGTTTGTGGAGTCTCATCTTGCAGATTTGGAGGACACCATTGATAACATCCATCTTCTCTTTGATGAAGATGCACCTTCTTCAATTGTTGTGAGGGAACACATTGACCCTCTTGTTCATTCTCTACATAATCATTCTTCACAGATTGGCGTGAGTTTGGATTCTTTTGGACAACATTTGGAGGAGGCTTCTTTGTCATCAGAGGGGATATCTTTGTCTTTGGATCGTGTTCTACATTCATCTCTACTAGATGTTGGATTGTCCTCTTCAGCAGTGTGGCCTAGACCGCCTGTTTGGAGTGTGTTAGCTTTCGACATTGACACAGAGACACTTGAGCATGCTTCAGAGACATCATCATACATCATCCATATTCTTGAAATATTGCATACATCCATGGTTTTGTTTCTTCCTAAGGGGGAGGAATGTTGTTCCGCAAATTGAATCATCTTCAACATTCATGTCGAGCTTCTACCATCATTGCAAGAGACTCAACATTGAGGGAGGGCTGCCTTGTCTCTCTTCTACTTCTCTCTTATGGGGGGGTCTCTTTCCTCACATGTGGTTTTCACCCTCTCATTCTTCATTGAGAGTATTTATGTTTTGTATTTCATCTCTCTTTTGGGGAGGATTTTTGTCCCACTGGGTTTTCTCCTTTTCTCTATTTGTGAGAGATTACATTGTGTGTGTACATTGGTACCTAACATGGCCTAGTAGCCAGGACTCATCTTTGTGTCATTTGCATAATAATCTACCACTCCCTAAATTGACTTAAGGGGGGGTGTTGGTGTAATTAAAAGTGTTGTACCTTGTCCTAGGTCATAATTATACCTTAGTTAAGTTTACTTAGGGACCACATAGGAGGTAGTTGGAGAATTTCCACTTTTGGTGGACTTATCATGTTACTACTTTATGAAATCCACCTTTCATGGACACATCATGTGATTACATCTCCACCATTTGTAGTGATTATCACATTATCACTTTTCCACCTTAGGTGGATTGATAACTTTTCATAGTTGTCTCATGTCATAAGATTACAACACTTGTCATAATCTTATGCCCTTCTATGTTCTCACCTTGGCTATATAACCAAGGGGTCGCTCTCATTGTAAACAACATCAATCATATCATTTACATTGAATACAGTCTATTCTTGTCACATTCTATTCTCTTTTTTATGCTTTCCATTTGGTTCATAGATCTTGGCATCTATAGCCAATTTAACAACTCTAAAGTTGCAAGGCGGCATAATATTTGTTTTGTTCATCATGCAACCAAATTGATAATTTCAACATGTCTAGGTGGGTGGGTTTATGCTAGGAAAAATCTTGTTTCACACCACAACATGCCAAAATGTTCTAGGTTCCATTGTACCAATGCTTTCTCTTAAGAGACCAAAGTGCAAAAAAGTGGAAAACTTTGATGAGCTCTTTCTTAGAAACTATGGCACTTGCAACAATTTCATCTAAAGGTACAAAGTCATTTAAATTCCCTCTACAATAACTTATCTCATTTTTTCATATCTCCAATCCATTTTCCCTTGATGACAAGTTTATGCATGTTACAAAAAGCGTTAGATGCATGTAGTCTAAAGTTACAAGGTGGAATAATATTCGTTATGTTCATCATATGACCAAACTAATAGTTCCAACACATCTAGGTGAGTAGGTTTATGCTAGGAAAGGTCTTTTTTCACACCCTAGCATGCTAGAACATTCTAGGCTACATTGTACTGGTGCTTTCTCTTAAGAGACCATGTGCGAAAAAGTGACAAATTTTGAAAAGCTCTTTATCTAAAACTGTGGCACTTATAACCATTCCCTCTAAAGGTATAGGGTCATGTAGGGTCTCTCTACAATAACCTCTCTTATTTTTTTATATCTTCAATCCATTTTCCCATGGTGACAAGTTTTCACACATTGCAAAAAAGAGTCGCATGCATGTAATCTAAAGTTGCAAGGTGGCATAATATTCATTTTTTTCATTGTGCAACCAAACCAATAGTTCCAACATGTTTGATTGGGCGATTTTATGCTAGGAAAGTTCATGTTTCACACCCCAACAATAATGGGTTACACTTTCTGGGACATCCTAATTTTTGTCTGAAATAACATATTTTTAGAAAATACAATGATTTATGACTTTAAAGGTTCCATTTAAATTATTTTAATTAAAGAGGGATTGATCAAACCCCCTTAGATCAAACCCCCTTGGATAGAACCTTGTTAGATTTAAACTATAATGAGTCTCCCCTCTGCACCCACAAAATGTTGATAAAAGTACTTTTGATTTACCTTTTGGGCGATCAAATGAATTCATTTAAAATTTATACTTTGTAAGTCTATAGCGCTTATTATAAGATTCCGAAAAAGTATAATTTTAAATATGTTTAATTTGATTATTATATTTATTTTTTATTTCTTGTGAATGTAGTATTTTCAATGAACATCAAGTTCTTTATTTCACACATCTGAAAAAATAGAAAAATAGAGAAAAAAATTTCTAAAAAATACATGTGCACTAGGTATTGGTATCCTTATTCCAACAGCGAATTAAGTTAGTTCAAATGATACAAAAAAGTTATCGTGCGAAGTACACTCACATGCAGAATTTATGTAATTCTTGACTTGGAGAGATTAATTAAAAAAAAAATATTTAGAAATTTATGAAAAGAATGTCCATCCTAGATGTGTTTGTGTGAAAAAATTGTATTTTAAAAATCAGAATTGTATCCTATCTATAAAAAAAATTATGTGCGCCGAAGTGAACATCACTTTTTAAAAATGCTGGTTAGTAGAAAAAATAAGTTATTAAAAATTACATAAAATGATTCACAATTTATTTTTTATTTTTATTTTTTAAATATAATTAGAATCTACACAAAATATCTAACAAATAACTAGTTTTATTCATCTTCAAAACCTTAATGGTTTAGCTGCTATAGGTGTAAGAAAGTGAATGTCTGGTGAAAAATCTTGATTTTAATGTCAAGTTTGGCCAAAAATTGTAACCCATTATTGTGGGATCATTGGATCTAAATTTATAGGGTTATGTAGGGCCCCTATACAATAACCTCTCTCATTTTTTCATATCTCCAATCCATTTGTCTATGATGACAAGTTTTGCACATTGCAAAAAGCGTTAGATGAATGCAATCTAAAGTTACAAGGTGGCATAATATTTGTTATGTTCATCATGTGACTAAATAAATAGTTCCAACATATTCAAATGGGTAGATTTATGCTAGGCAAGGTCTTGTTTCATACCCCAACATGTTGGAACATTCTAGGCTATACTGTACTAATGCTTTCTCTTAAGAGACCAAAGTGCAAAAAGGAAAAATTTGATGAGCCCTTTCTTCGAAACCATGGCACTTAAAACCATTTCGTCTAAAGGTACAAGATCATGTAGGGTCCCTCTACAATAGCCTCTCTTATTTTTTTGTATTTCCAATCCATTTTCCCATGGTAAGAAATTTTCAGTTGATGGTAAAAGTGTCAAATGCATGAAGAGAAAGTTGCAAGGTGGTGTAATTTCATTCTATCCATTGTGTGACAAAACCAATAGTTCCCATAAATTTGGGTGGGTAGGTTTATGCTAAGCAATGTCTTCTTTCACACCCCAATATTCCGGATCATTTTAGGCTACATTGTACCGACAATTTCTCTTAAGAGATCAAAGTGTGAAAAAGTGGAAAACTTTGTCAAGCTCTTTCTTAGAAACCATGGCACTTAGAAATGTTTCTTCTAAAGGTGTAGGGTTATGTAGGGTCCCTCGACAATAGCATCTCTTATATTTTCATATCTCCAAGCCGTCTGGCCGTGGTGAATGTTTTCTTGCTACCCCAAAAATTGTTAAATACATGGAGTGTAAAGTTGCAAGGTAGACTAATTTTGTTTTTTTTTGGGACCAAACCATTAGCGCCAACACATCTAGGTGGGAAATTTTTCACTAGGAATGGTATTTTTTTGCACCCCAACTCTCTCGAATGTTCTAGACTACATTGTGCCAATGCTTTCTCTTAGGATCTCTAAGTGCAAAAAAAGTCAAAATTTAACACACTATTGAACTCGGAGTTGGTGGCACATACAAATGTTCTATCTAAACCTATAGGTGCATTTGAGGCCCCTCAACAACAACCCCTCTCAGATCTTGAATAATTTTTCAAACCATTTTTTCATGGTGAAATTTTCTTTGATGCCCAAAAAACCATCAAATGCATGCAATGTGAAGTTGTAGGGTAGCCTAATTTTCATTCTGTGTGCCATGGGGCACGTCTACGCTATGCATGGTCCTATTTTACACTCCAACTCTTACAAATTGATAGGTGATGGTGAGGAAGAGCTATAAAGGAAGTAATTAAAATGCTAAAAGACAAAAGGTAGAAATTAATAAGGGCAATGCATCCAACATCTAGCATTGGAGTTCATGTTGCTTTCATTGTTCAATTACTTTTACTCAATGTTTTTTCTATTTTTTAAAATATTGTGTAATATTGCAATGCAAACGTCTTTGAGAGCAGCAATGATTTGAGATGTACGTTATAGATCGAGGATATCAAGGGCACATATTAGTTGTGTATATAGGATAGCTTGATAGCCAGATGCATTGATGATTTGTACATGAGGACATTGATAAAATTATATGGGAATTATTAGTTGTATTGATGATTATGATGGTTAAAAGATGATATAAGATGTATTTGTACAAGAGGACATGAAAAATATAATATACGAGCATTATTGGTTATATTGATGGTAGAATGTATGCAAAATATGATGATTATAAATGTCATATGTATGTCACATGTATGTGTAATCACCATCAAGTGTGTCAAACGTATGTGATAATAATGATTATGATGAAAATATGCATAGATTAACAAATATTATGTGTATGAACCTACTTATGTATGTTCATGAATGTCACGTGTGGGTATGTGCAGGATCATGGTATGCCAAACAAGCCCTTAAGTGGCAATGAAAATTCAGAACAATTAGAGTTAGGCAACTTGATGTAAAAATTTGAATAAGTTATCTATATTATTTCAAAAACATGTAAGAATAGATTATGTGGGAAATTGAATGTAGTTTCTAAACTACTAGGTTTATTTTTTAAAAAACAAAATCTATTTGGTGAAAATTTAAAATTTCAATGCATTATTACTTAAATTTTAGGAAAAAATTAAGAAGTAGGTGT
>VDFB02033468.1:0-14989 GCA_007258455.2 Sequoia sempervirens | reverse complement strand
ATTGAATTAGAAATCCTTTGAACAAGTTCATCCTAAAATCACATCCAACATCTTAGGGTTTACAAGTTCATTATCCAAATCCAATCAAACCAATCAAAATCAAACCCTAAGTCTAAGCATTGATCCAATGTCCCTAAACATTCAACACTCATATCATTTCCAATTTTCATACTTCATCTCGTCATTGGTCCTAAGAACCCTAGAGGTCACTTTTTCAACAAGGTCAAAACACAAGAGGAACATGGAATACAAACTTGATCCATACATCATGAGTAATCCAAATCAATTGAACTTTCAAAGCCTTACAATGTCGATTGATTATCAACACTCACACTTATACAATCGGTACATGGGATCATTACCTTCTACAAATATCAATGGAACAACTAGGGTGAGTATCCCAAAATCAAAGATTGGAGCACATTTCTTGATGGTAGATCTAAATCCAAACCTACAATCAAACAATCAAAGCATGAGCTTTCAAAAGAACATCATCCCACCAAATCCCTACAAGCCAAATGAGAAAGTACCAAGCACAATTTTTCAAAACATGAATCTGGAAAACTTTGGGATGGATACATTTTCAAATCATACAAATATTTCAAACATGAACAAAGGTCAATTTCAACCTATAATGCCAAATTTGAGTGTCATCCCAAATTAGAACATTGTCCAAAATAAAACACAAGTACACACTCCAAATTTGCTTAAACACAAGCCAAATCAACTATATCAAGGGAGTCAAGATCGAAATCAAGAACAAATTTAGCTAGATCAAATTGCTACACTTACCAAAATAGTTGAGTCATTACGCCAAGAGACATCTCCACCACCATTACCCATATCAACATCATTCCTTGGTTTAGGGCTTCCTCCTTTACCTAGCACAAATCACTCCATCCAAATCAATCCACCTAACACCAATCAAGTCATCACATCAAATCCTTTGGATATACCATCGACATCGCACCAACAGATGGTATGTAATCAAATGACAACATCAATCGTGACAAATCAAAACATGGTCTCCCAAGGACCTATCACCTTGGTAATTTTGACCATTCCTATCACCTCGATCACTCCCACCACCCCTATCACACCTGTCATATCTCAATCCTTCACTACCATGATTTCTCCAAGTGTATCTCAACCACTTGTCACTACATCCAATACAATTCTGAATCTACCACCACTACCACCAAAACCAAACACAGCAAGACAATATAACATTGCGCTAAAAGCTCACCAAGCTTACCAAAAGTCCATCCAACACTATCTAGCCGCACAACAAGCAATACAAGCTCAACAAGTGCAACAAGCCTCTCAAGCTACCCAAGCCTCTCAAGCTATCGAACAAGCACAAGCACAAACACAAAAAATGACAACTGTTGAGAACAAGGATGAAGATCAATCCACCACTGAGCACCTTGAAGCTATGTCTACTTTATCAAATGATCATATTAACATACATCAAGAGTCACTTCTCAATCATGATCAAAATCCACCAACAATACCTAACAATGATCCAATTCAAGAAATGTCAAAATCACTTGACTCTATGGTTGAAGACATTGGAAATCCCTTCATCACAATTGTTGAAAATAATGATCAAGATCATTCCATCGATGAGCACCTTGAATATATTTTCACCCCATCCGATGATCAACTCACCATACATCAAGAGCCACTTTTTAGTGATCCATTTCAATGAGTGTTAGGATTATTTGATCCTATTGACATAATGCACGATCCTTTCACCTATGATCATGTTGAAAATGTCTCTACATCACCTCATGAGTTAGAGGACATATCTCAAGAATTTATTCCAAAGCAAAATCAAAATCTTCCACTAAGGTCTAGCAATGGTCCTTTCCAAAGCATGTTAACCCCCTTTGACCTCATGATTACAGATACTGAAGAAACCCTGAACTTGACACTTAAGGATATTGAACCACTTACCATGTCTAATGATGACATCCAAGAACCCTTTGTAAGCAACCCATCCTTTGAAATTGATCCATGTCAAGAACTTGATCCAAAGCATGTCGAAAGCAACCCCGAAATCATTCAAGATCAAGAATTTGTATCTTCAAGATACTACAATAATCTAATGGACACTCTCTTATCTATGCAAGATGATCATATCCATGTAGCACATACTCCTCCATTTAGCCACAAGATGCTTTCTATGGATGGACACATAGACGATCTTCATCTAGAACAAGATTGTGTTACACAAAATGAGCAGATTATTAACTCCTACAGTCAAACGGAGTTATCAACATCAGGATTAGAAATATCCCAAATTCAGACTGGGGATATCATGAACAAAGATATCCAACATTATCCACGCAAAGAAGCAGATAAGATAAAATAAGATATTCCAGAGTCAGTAGAGCAACAAATGGAAACAACGTCATTTGCAGTGGTCATTTATCAGAGAATGCATTCTAAACAAGAGCTCTCAGAATAGGAAAAATCAAAGCATGAAGGTACTTCCACAATACTAGGAAACTTAAAATTACTCCAAGCAGTCCAACTTCGGGAGCATGAAGAGTCCTTGTAGTGGAAAAGCCAATGCCAAATACTACAACCAACCCGTCATAAATCTTCATCCACCCATCACCCCATCCACAGAGGTGGGACCCGCGTCAAAGAAAGATTTGAATCAAAGCACAAAGAACATTATCAAAGAAAAAGAAGCTGAGAAGCATAATGGAAAAATCAAATACAACTGGATACCAAAGAATAAAAATCATCCCTATCAAACTCCATCAGTCAAAGAAACTATGGGGAAAAATAAGAAAGGGAAAAGTATCCATCAAAGATGTCCACAAAAGCAAAAGAAGGATTTTAAAGCGAAATACAAAGTGTATCAAGCAGTTGGTCCTAATTCCACGCACACTTTCGTATCCACCCATCATTGCTCATCTTCCCAAGTTTGGGGAGTCAAAGATTCCAAGTTGTCAACCAATCCATCTTTTATCATCCCTAAACACACTCCATCCACACTTCCATGCATGATATCCAATTCTCAAATTAACCATGTATTGGCAACGACCCTTCATCATAAGAATTCTGAAGGCACTCTATTGCGATGTGCACATAGAGACAAAGTTAACCCTGGTATCAATAAAGCAGATCAAGAATCCCAAAATCTGCATTCAAGTGCACGTATCTTAGCAAAGCAACTTCTTCAGGAAGGATACCGATGGCACATTATGACAGAAGTGTCTACATCAGCAACACCTTGTTATTCAACATGAGATTAAAATATTTCAGAAAAAAACCAAAGAAATCAAAAAATATGAAAATCCAAAAAAATCAGAAAAAGGATTAAAAATAGTAAAGATAAAAATCATCCTCTAGTGAAAACCGCATGTGCGGTGCTTTGGGAAAGACCATGATGAAAACCTAGAAAATAGGCATCATGTGTGGAATCGAGCATCTACGTGCACCAGTTCAATTGAAGCATCTCATCCCATCCATAATAAATCCAACATTACATCCCTCTTATCCATAATAAATCCTTTCATCCATGAACCAGTTATCCAATCCATCTACATCCATCTACATCCCTCATCCAAGTTATCTTGATCATGATGAAAGTTTGGGGCACACTTTATGCCTACTTATGGTAAACATCTTGACATGGATCATTTTCATTGATCCTATCCTATCCAATGTTATCTAAGAAATGAAGCACTATCCAAATGAGCATTCCTTTGTTCTAAACACCTTATCTTATTGCAAGATAATCCTTGGCATCCTTTGTATGCTTTCCATATCCATCCATCCGTACACCTATTTGAGCATTCATCCATCATATTCCATACATTACTAGACATTGGGGGCAGATATTTACATCTTGCTTCAAGAATAAAACTTGATCTATATCCTCCAATTTATGTGGCGATCCGAACATTGGAAAACATGAAACCAATTTGGTCAAAGCATTTGTGATCCAAAAATTTAAATCACTAGCCTGTGGCACATTTTGATAGAAGAAATCCATTATCAATCTTCATCATTCATTGAACATTAACCCAAACAATCATTATCAGTTGCATCTAATTTACACTTCAAACATCATGTCAAATCATTCGAACAACTTTTGTTCCAAACCAAGCTTTAACAATCCTGATCAATCGAATCCAATTAATCCATAATCTTGGGATATCCTCCTCGATCATTGTGTTGCTTAACACTATCCTTACATTGTTGTGCATCCTCAACAATGTTATCGTTATCAATCCCGATCAATCAATCCTTACATTGTTGTGCATCCTCAACAATGTTATCATCATCAATCCTGATCAATCAAAACCTTGCATTCTTGTGTATCCTCAACAATGTTATCATCATCATCATCAATCCATCGATCTGATCAATCAACCTTAGCTTGGTTTTCAACAAAATCCCAAACAGATCACTGATATTATCACACATCCATATCCAAATTGTCAAAATCATGCGAAAATCCAAAAACATTCAAAAATAAGAAAAGTATCAAAAACATTGGAATCTAAACTATGCCATCTTTGAGCTTAAATGTAGGCAAGGCTAATCTCTGATCAACCCCTGAAACACAAAATCCAAAAAAATCCAAAATATCAAAATCCAAAAACATTCAAAAAACATCAAATCCAAAACATTCAAAAAAACACAAAATCTAAAAAACATTTGAAAAATAAAAAATCAAAACATTTGAAAAATTCCAAAAACAGCCTCAAAACATTTCAAAACATCAAAAACATCCAAATATTTGAAAAAATCCATCCATCCCATCTCGCTTGCACTCGTAATAATCAATCATCCATAATAAACTGATCGTCACCCTCATCCTTTGGCAAAGCAAACAGAAACAATCACAACAATCAGCAAAAGTAAGCTTTAGTTGTAAAATCAAAAGCAAACAACAAATATTTAAAACAAAATCAAAGTCTTGATCATTTTCAAACATGTCAATCAACTTTATATCAAAATCCTATCAATCAATTTATCAACCCATCATCATCCTATACAATGCATGTCCTAGGATATATCGTTCTGACAATGGGCATCATTTTGAATATCACCTTGGATTCTTATCATATCAAAACACATCCCTTTGGTTGAAGGTATGAAGAACATTGGCTTATTTGCATACTTGATCTATTCTTTTGGTTTATCTCATTGTGCTCATTCCAAGGACCTCTCGATGATATCCAAACGAAGGATTTAGAGAGATAGGAATGGGGCAACAATCATTATCTTTTGTCTATTGTGCTTGTTGGACGTTCTTGTAAAATAACTTGGCGAATACTTGCTTTGTTAGGTACGTCCTAGCAAGGTTTCCGTATGTCAAGTATGAACAAGAATACTCCTATCTATTTGTCAAGTCAAAGTCCATCACACTAGGTACAATGCCATCCTGGTTCTTTATACCTTGATGCATCGTATCTAGGTGTGTTATCAAACAATAAGGTAATTGGCCCTTTTAAAATCCCAACTCCTTGGCAAGAAATCATCATCATCATCATCATCTCATGTCTTGTTGGAATCTCTTATTTTCTTCTATCTCTTTCTTTTCACGCTAACATGGTACCATGACATTTAATCATAAATCATCACCATTGCATCTATCCTACATCCACAAAACCATACTGCATAATGAATATCATATCATATAGAAAGCATTAATCATACCACATGCATTCATCCCCATCATTGCATAATATAGATTAGTTATTCTAAACATTTCATAAACCATACATTTATCACCTATTTTCATAATCATCCAAGCATCATCATATCAATTCATGTGCATCCATATCATCCATGCATCATCATATCCTCCATTACATATAAACATAATAATCATCTCATCATCAATAATGTCACTGTCATGGTACAAATCAAGATCAAGTAGGTGTAATATATCAAAATAGGCATGAGGCTACCCATGGCTGATGACTATCTACATCATCAAATTTTTCTACATCAAATATTTGAGTTGAACTGATCTTGAACCTCTTTGTCGAGAGATCGACCCTCAAATCAAAACCTCTTTGCCCGATCTCTCGAGAGGGTAGTATACTAGCGCAATTCTTCATTCGCTGGGGCAGCAGTGGGGCATCCGAAAAAAATTAGAGAAATTTTGACTTTTGATCATAGAAAGATTATTCTTTAAACCAACACATCAAGTGCATCGCTTCAAAGAGGGGCAAAATGTAGACATCGAAAATATGTAGATTGATATCGCACACTCGATCCTGATCTA
This sequence comes from Sequoia sempervirens, assembly GCA_007258455.2. NCBI lineage: Eukaryota > Viridiplantae > Streptophyta > Pinopsida > Cupressales > Cupressaceae > Sequoia > Sequoia sempervirens. Next base: position 8,727 of record VDFB02033468.1, on the reverse strand, counting down.
CTAACATTGCTTCATCCTAAATTATCCCTCTATCTAACCATTTAATCGAATAGCGTTATTTGATTAAAGTCATCATAATTCCCCTTTTAATTAAATAAATCCCTCAATTTAATTAAATCATTGTCTCTATGTAATTAGCTAGGTCATTTCATCTTCTTATCTTTGATTTAATTAAATAATTCATATTATTTGATTAAATCTCTAAAGTTCATTTAATTAAATTAAATAAATCAAACATTTATCTAATTTAATCTAACATCACCCCCTTTGGTTAAATAAATCAAAAATATTTATTTAACTAAGTCTAAATCACTCTTTTCTCATTTTGAGTTATTTAAATCCTAAAATCTAAGTCAAAATGGTCAAATCAACTAACATCATTTAAATTAATCAAGTCATGATCAATGCTAATACTAATCACTCAAATCCTCTATATTTTGCAACTTGCACATGAAAATCAATTTAATTTATTTATTAATCACCTATTTTCATTCAAAAAGGCATCGAAGTGGGAATATTCCTCAAATTTGAAATCTCGCCCCAAAAGGACTTGTCCCTTCCAACAAGGCATTTAGCATCTCTTACAAGTCCTTTTCTTGAGCCATGTGACATTAACTTCACCTTTCACCTCATCCTTCAAGCCATATTTTGAATTTGAATCTCCCCCCTCTTTGCACATTCTTCAAAACTTGCATATCCTCCATCCATTCACAAGTTGACAAGTGGCATTTTGTCATTGGTTCATTCTTAGTCCCACATTGCTCTATTTTGGGAATGCTTTTAGCTTATCAATCTATAAATAAGAGGTTAATCTCCTCATCTCATCACCCACAATTTGAGTAAAGTTACTATACTCAAATCCATAGCAACTTATCATCAATTTCACCCAATAATAGTTAGGTTTTATGCAGATTTTCATCTTGGAGCATACATCAAGCATCAACAAAGTGGATCACTCTTCATCACATATCAATCTTTCATCATTGGAGTTGGGAAAGGGCCAATTTTCACATCAAATTGGCACCAATTCCCTCAAGAGATAAGGAGTTTTTTGGCTTTAGAATAGGATTTGATATGCTTTGAAATCTGATTGTGTTCTTCATTTCATATTTTATCTCTTTTTCCATTCAAATGAATTTCTTGAGGAATCCTTGTTCTTGCTTGCATTTGATCTTCTAATGTATTCATTTGTTGTGTTTTGCAGGTATTTGGATTAGGGTTCACAACAATGTACCCCAAAATTTTGCCTGATTTCACACCAAAGACACATTTCTTTGGATTCAAGTACACCTTTTATTTTTCCAGTCTCTTGAAAATTTTGTCTAACACCCTCAAGTGGTCTTTTCATGTCAAAGATTTTTACAAAAGGTCGTCTACATAATCTTCCATTATCTTGTGAATCATGTCATGGAATATGGTTGTCATGGCTCTCTGATACGTGGCACCTGCATTCTTAAGATCAAAAGGCATGACATTCCAACAGTATGTACCCCAAGGATATATGAAGGTTGTTTTGTGTTGATCTTCAGGGGCAATACGAATCTGATTATAACCAGAAAAATCGTCCATGAGGGACAACATCTAATATCCTGCCGTAAGGTCCACTATGATATCGATGTTTGGCAAGGGAAAGTCATCCTTTGGACAAGCTTTATTCAGGTCCCAAAAATCTGTGCAGATGTGGATTTGACCATTTTGCTTTGTGACTGGTACAAGATTTGATATCCATTTGGCATAGTCTATGGACAGTATGAATCCCACGTCTAAGAATTTCTTAAGTTCTATTTTCACTAACAAGGCGATTTGTGGGTGCATCTTTCATAGCTTCTATTTCATTGGCTTGGCATTTGGAAATAATGGCAAATGGTACAAGACAAGTTCTGGATCCAACCCAAGCACATCGACATAAGATCGCGTAAATTTGACCTTACACTCTGAAAAGAATTTGTTGAACTCAGGTTTCTCTTCCTCTGTCAAAGATTCCATGAAGAGGACCATCTTAGGATCTTCTATTGTAGATATTTTTACTTCCTTAGTGTCCTCTATGAGCATGGCTGATTTTTCTTGAGTTACAGGGAGAAAGTCCAGTCCTCAATCCTTAGGTGCATCAGAGAGGTTTTCACCTTTGGATATGTCCTTTATTTTTACTTTTTTATCGTTAGAAGGTGCCTTTTGGTTTTCACCTAAAGATGTGTCATTTTTTTCTTTATTTTTATTTTTCATTTTGCAACTAGAGGATGGAGCAGTTTCCCCAATGTAAGCGAAACAATCTAGGTCAATGGAAAATCTAGCCTTGTGGTCTCCACTTGGTATACCCTCACATAGTCCCATGAATTCTGCAATGGCCTCATCATTTTGAAATATGTCCATAACTGGCGGGCCTTGTTGATCCCAATGGATTAGTTGTTGGTAGACTAAGGAAATAACATCATCAATATTGGTGAATGGTGGGTAGGATGCATAAAGCATGCCAACAGATTTAGAGAGGTTAATGATAAAATTTTCATCGTCGGGCTCTATGTCAAATTCTATCCAGTACTCTGCCTTGCTTGCTGCACACTCATCAACAAAGTAAAGAACAAAGGGAGTGGATTCAGGGTCAGTAGTTTCATGTGGCAATTCATATGAATTTGAATGATGGTCATTAGGTTCAACAAGGTAGATGATTATGTCAAGATTATGGTCAATGGAACTAGAAGAGGATCTGGACTTGTTGTTTGGTGTCGTGACAATTTTGAACATTTTCCAAAAGATCTCTTCAAATGTAGGCTCTCTAGGTTCAAGGAACAAGTCATCAAGGTAACACTCACTTAGGGATCGTTGGGAGCCAAATTCCCATTCGTGGGAGTCAGTTTCAGAAAGGGGATCTTCAATTGTCTCGACATAGTTTGAAGCAGTTACTCTCTCACTAGAAAGCACATTGGTACTATGATCGCCAAATTCTTGTGGTCCTAACCCTAACCCTAGACCTTTAGGTGCTAGAGGTTCTTGCCTTCTTGTCTTGTGCTTGCCGAGGCCACTAATTCCATCATAGCCTTTTTCCTTTATCATGTCATATCCTTTACCATACATTTTTACTGGCAAGGGAGTTGGATCCTCTGGTTCTCTATAAATCCAAGATAGCACTTTGTCAGTGTCCTTTGGACTCATTTCACCCCACTTTATGAATACTATTTTTGGAGGGACTGTGAAAATTTCTTTTGACTCCAACATGAAGCAAGGCTTGCCATAGGCCTAGGGAGACTTGGGCATCCTCGTTATGCAATAGGCTGTATTCAGCTTATACTCTCCACACCCTTGGTCCTAGATCTTAATACTTTTGTTGATGCTTGGGGTGATGGATGAAGTGGTAGATGTCATGGAGGTGGTCATCATTGCCGAAGAAGCAGAAGTGGATGATGTGGCAATGGATGTGGATGTGGGAGGCTTTGCAAGTGTTGATGGGTCTAGGAATCTAGAGGATGAAGATGTCGAAGCTTCACTGTTGATAGGCACTTGGGGCTCTGAGATGCCTCTCAAATTGGTACAATTTTGAAATGGGTCAGGGTCTCCATATATGGTAATCTCAATGCCTTCAAAGGGAAAATTCAAACACTGGTGATACATGGAAGGGATAACTTTCAAGGCTTGAATCCAAGGTCGACCAAGTAAAATATTGTATGGAAGTTCTAGATCCAAGACTTGACAAGTGGTGTCCATAATGACTGGTCCGATATGAATTGGAAGTGTAATTATGCCCTGAGAGGAACGTTCTTCATCATCATATGCCTTGATAACAATGCTCTTTGTAGCATCTACATAAGAATCAGAAAAGCCTAGGGCCTTAACCAATTTTAAGGAGCATATGTTCAGTCGTGCTCTACCATCTACTAACACTCGTCTAGCCTTATACTTATAAATAAAAACTTCAATGTGAAGGGCATTATTATGATTGGATTTGGATGATGAGTAGTTTTTGTTTGAAAATGTTATATGGTGGGGAGCAGTAAGATATCCCACCATGGCCTCAAATTGATTGACATCAATGTTTTAGGGAACATGAGACTCTTGTAATGTTTTGTCGAGTATAACCTTATGCGCTAGGGAAATGCATAGTAACTCAAGTATAGAAATCTGTGCAAGTGTCTTCCCAAGTTGGTCAATGAGGTTAAAATGTCCTTTAGGCTAGGACTGTTTGGTTAATGGATGGGACTTCGATTGTTGGGCAGACAGACCAGCTATTGTTATCTTTTGTTGTCTAGGAGGAGGAGGGCCAACTATGGTGACTTTTCCCCCACAAGTAGTGACATTGCATTTAGGGGACTTTCTGATAGTAACTGTGTTGACATGTTCAACAATTGTTCTAATATGATTTATGATAGGTCCACCAGAATATTCATATACAATATGGGCATGGTTGGCTTGATTATTGTTATTGGCTTTTGACATGGAAGGGTTACTAGAACCATGGTCCTATAGTGGGTTCTTGTGTATGCTATGGTCTGAATTAGATGCAAATTGTGGTCCACCTATCTCAATGGTACGATTCTCAATAAGGTCTTGTACTAGATTTTTTAGTTGTTGACAGGAGGAGGTTTTATGTCCTTTTGCCCGATGATAATCACAAAACGCATTGTAATCCCACCAAAATAGTTTAGATTTCCCTGGGTCATATGGTTTTGGGTCCTCAAGTGTTATGACACCATTTTGAAGGAGTTTCTTGAGGACTTCTTCAATGGGCTTACCCAAGGGGGTGTATGTGCGACTCCTGCCAAGAAACTGTCTGGGTTGTCGGGGCTGCCTTTGATTTTGGTTATTTTAATTACCTTGGCTATTTTGATTTGTCTATATAACATTGGCAACATGGTTCTGCGTGGTCATCTGTGTATTTTTCGGTTGAGCCCCTTTAAGGGTAAGCACATAACCCATTGCATTGTTAGTCTTAGCGTCTACAACGCCATCATTGGTGACATGTTTATTCTTAACCTGATATTTGTTCTTGTTAGTGGGTGGACTTGCATTTATGTTTTTAGGACTGTATTTTAATATCCCCTCAACAATAAGTGCTTTCTCAAGTTGGATGCCTCATTCGACTATGTCTGCGAAGGTTGTACAACAATGAACTTGTAAGCCATTTTTCAATGGGCCTAGGAGTGTTTGTACAAACATGTCAACCTTCTCTTTTTCAGGTGTTTCTATGTGGCAATGACTTGCTAGGCCTCTCCATTGTTGAAAAAATGGGATAAAATTTTCACCAGCATCTTCATGTGTAAGTGTGCATAAGCTAGTGATGGAGGTGTCTGTGTCAATGTTTTAGGCATAATTTTTCACAAATTTGTCTACAAGTTCATTCCATGTTTTTATCCCCTTCAAAGTGGAGAACCATTCAAGTGTGGGTCCTATTAGACTCTTGGAGAAGAGTCTCATCAAGTTAGTGTGCTCATATGCAATGTCCATACAGTTGGTCATGAATTCTTGAACGTGTTCAATAGGATTTGTCTTTCCCTTGTATTTGGTGAAGTTTGGGGCCACATATCTAGGAGGAAATGCTGGCATGTATAAAGTTGTGTCAAAAGGATATGGACATAGGTCATATGACATTGGTGGCATTTTGTTGGATGTTTGCATGTTTTCCATATGTTTTTGGAGATTTGCCACTCTGGCTGTCAAGGCATTTATTATGGGATTATTGGTCACATCACACATGGGAGTGATGGGTATCCCTTGAGTCCCCAATGATTGTGATAGCCTATTCGAGTTTGAATGTGACATGTGTTGTTGTGAAATGTATGATATGTTTTGGTTTGGCGATTGTTGGTATTGCCAATTTTTTTAGAGGAATGTGTTGTGTGTGGATCTGTGATGAATATGTGGGGATGTGCAATCCAACCATATTTGTTGATGTTTGGGGGATTTGGTAACCTTGAATATTTTGGTGCCCAAAGGTATTCATTTGTTGTGTAATTTGAGTGCCTTGTCCATATTGGAAGAATTGTCCATGTGGGATGTTGGTATTTTTTCCTTGGAATTGTCCATGCAGGATGTTGGTATTTTGTCCTTGTGAGGCATTGATGTTTAGTTGTGACGATGTGTTAACGTTTGGTTGGGGACCTCTAATAAGAATACATCGTTTAGTTCCTCCAAAGGGATTGAAGGAGGTTCCAACATAAGGATTTGATGATGATGTCCCTATGGTCATAGATGAAGTCCCAAAAATGGGGTTTGAGGAACTTTCCCCCATTCATGTAGCTCCAAGGGTAGTTCCAACTATTTGTGAAGATGTGATTGACATTGCGGGCATGAATTGTGATATTTCTTGTGGGATGGTGGGTGTTCCTCCAATAGATGTTTCATTGATTGAGTTGGAGGTGTTTTGACTTATAGTGCCACTAGATGTAACATTGATGGTGCTTGTAGCAATTTGTGTGGTGATAACAGTGTTATTGTTGGAGGCATTGTTTGTGTTTTGTGTTGTGTTGTCTGGAGAAGAAGGTCATGGTATTGATGTCAAAGCCTCTTGGTAGTTTTTCCCCTTGGTCTAAAAGCATAGCAAGGTATCTGTCAACATAATTCAAGACCAAGTCCTCTACAAATGAAGCTACGTCAGGATTTTGGGTTGCAACCTTTAAATCCTTAGCTAATACTTGTCCATTGTGGTCTCTCTATATGAATGGTTCAAATGGATTTCAAGAGGATGTTGGTAGGTTCATGGAAGATTTTATGTTCATGTTGGTAAATGGATCATTAAAAGTCATGTCTTGGTTCATGTCATAAGTGTGGGTGTGGATGTTGGTGTTGAAGTCTTGTCCAAAGTTTTCCATTTGTCTTTTCTTTCTTTGTAGCCTAGTTTTGACCATAAAAGAGAATGCTCAAATGAGGATAATGATTATGACAACTAGTCTATGTTTTTGGTGTTTTTGTGATAAAGGATGACAATGCAAGGTGGTTATGACATTTTCCTAAGGAAATGATTGATGCAAGATGACAAGATTGCCAAAGAAAGATGTCAAAGGTTAAGGCGACAATGATGACTAAGATGACAATGTTGATTAATGCAAGGTGATAAAATTGACTAGGTAAAAAATGAGGACTAGGATGATAATGTTGACTAAAAAGGTGACTAATGCAATGTCTAGGTGCAAAATGAGGACTAGGGTGAACAATATTTTTTGGATTTTTTGGATTTTTAGGCATAAAATATGCAAAGTATGGACTAAGATGAATGCAATTTGGAGAAAGGTTTGCCTAACCACTCTAAGCTTAATCTATGTATTAATTTTGGTTATCAAAGGACTTGTTAAAGGGACTAAGTGACAAGGTCAAAATGACTAGTGAGTTTTCCTAACTAGACTATTGAGTTGGAAATTCTCATAAAAAGGACAATGATTGAAAATGAGATTGTTGACTAAGTCCCAAGATTACCTACTCTTGAAGGAAATGATTTTGCAAAGTGTGGTGAGGTGGCCTAATCCAAAGTTTGCAAAGATGAAAACCTAGGGACAAGTCTATGTAGGAAAGGATGATTATGAATCCTAGGGAATGCAACTAAAATTAACAAGGTTGAACCTAAGGTAAAAATACAAGCTAATGGTTGAATGATGAAAATTTTGAGCAATTTCAATCCTAGTTTCTGACAAAGATTTCTAGAAAATATGTTTGAGAGTAGGAAAAATTGTTGGATTCGAATTCAGTTTTGTGATGTTTTGATGAAAAGTCTGAATTGTCTGAAGTTGATTGTTTGATTTCCAGATTTGTGATTGTTGTGTATACTATTTGAGAATCCAGAAAACACTTGGAAAACATGATGTTTTGAATTTGTAATCAATCACAAAGAAGACAAGCACAATCCTATGGTTAGGCCAGGACAATATCTACTAGATTCCACATGGGTTTCCCTAGCCACATATCCTTAGCGTGTGAATCTAGAAGCTTGGCTGCATAGGCTCCCCCTTACAGTGCACTCTCTTCTCAGGCCAACCAAGCTTCCAACGCCCATAAAAATCTCATGGCACGCTGATCACCTTTACTAAAGACTGTGAAGATGTGGATGCCTTCACAATGACCATTGTTGCGCTAGCGGATAGAAGGTTTTTGGCTACTACACAAGAGTATTTAGTTCGGGACCCTCGTTCGAGTGTCCATACATGGGGAAAGAGATTAATCACTGATTAGGTGGCATTCCATCCTGAAGAGGTTACGCTCAACAAGGTTTATGGGAGTACTACTCTGTCCGTATGACTCATCTGCACTCGTAATCCTAGGCTTTCCATTAGAATTCACATTTATATACCGGTCGGGGTAGCTCAGCCAAAGAGCTTCGTTGCCAGTTTGAGTCACCTTAGGGTGAGTACTTTTTCTCGCCAAAGAAGGCCCAAGTCCTAGAGTCAATAACAGTTTCTCTTGCACCCAGAATCACACAAGTGTGCAATAGGAGAGGATACTCCTATTATTGAATCAAAGATTACACAAGTTGAAAGCATTTGTTCATTTTAATAGCCAAATTGAAGTGTGAGGCAAACACATCAAACACTTTGTTTATTTTAATCCAAGCTTATGATGTCAACTCAAGCACACAAGTTCTTTTTAGGCCCAATAAATCTTCTATGTGAAAAAGACACTCAAGATAAAGCAAAATTGAAGCATGAGCAATCAAGAAAACATTAGCCACCAGAAGTTTGAGTCTCCAATCTTTGGCAAGTGAAAGTGGACATTGCAAATATTGAATCGTGGACATTCAAACCTACAAAG